>CAXARV010000093.1:0-2500 GCA_963971375.1 Platycheirus rosarum
GATAGTTTTGAGTTTGCAAAAACTGCCTGAGATCTGTGCCTAAGATATTGTTCAACCATAGATAATGCTGAAGTGTCAAAAAAGAAAAAATTCTTGAGTTTTTTCAAAAGTATTTCGTGTGAAACTGTATCGAACGCTTTTGAAAAATCAAGCAAAACTAGAGTTGTTACATGATTTTTATCAACTTCTTGACGGATATCATCAGTTATTTTAAGAAGTGCGGTTGTACAACTATGTTTTGATCTAAATCCAGACTGCGAAACAGTTATAAGTTGATGTGACTCTAAATAAGATGTAATTTGCCGACTAAGTTTCTCAAATGCTTTTGAAATAAAAGGAAGAATAGATATTGGTCTGTACTCTTTTTGTTTAGATGCTGTTTTTTTAGGAATCGGAATTATTTTTGAGGCCTTCCAGAGCTTTGGATAACAGGACTTAGTTATTATTGTGTTAAAAATGTGCGTTAAGAAGGGGGATATAAACGGAAGAATTATTTTTACAAATTTAGGGTTCATATTATCTAGTCCTATTGCTTCCGATTTAATAGCACAAACTGCCTTGTAAACATCAACTTCAAAAACTCTATTAAAACTGAAACTTTGGGAAAAACGAGTATCATTACTTTGAGAAATTATGCTTGCCATAGCACAGGTGCCTATGTTGGAGGCAGAACTTATGAACTGTTTATTGAGTTCATCTACATCGCAGTCATCATCAATATTCATTATTTTCCTTGAGATACCAAGTGATTTAATGTTTTTCCATAGTTTTTTTGATGACACATTGTGAAATTTTGAAGCAAGATACTTTCGTTTAGACTTTTTAATTTCAGTATTTACTTTGTTTCGTAGGTTTTTATACTGCACAAATAGTTGTGGCAATCTAAATCTTTTCCATCGTCTAAAAGCGTAGTCTCTCTTCACAATAAGTTGTTGAATTTCTGATGTTAACCAACCCGGCAGATTACTTTTAATTCGAATTGTTTTTGTTGGTACAAATCTTTCAAAAAGCGAATTAATTTTCGAGGTAAAGTATTCAACCTGTTCATCAATATCTGTGAGATCATAGATATTTTCAAAATTAGTTTCAAAAATACCAGCTACTAGCGATGGCATGTCAATAGATTTAAAATCTCGAAACGAAATATTTTCATCTACTAAAGTTGGATTTAATATTAAATCATAGAAGGCGACAATCAAGTCGTGTCTGGAGAAGCCAGGGACATCTAGTTGACTGTAGAAGTTAACATTGTCGGGTTGGTTGACCAGAAAAACGTCAAGTAAGGTAGAGCTGGAAGACGAGAAATGTGTAGGAGAGTCACTGTTTATTGGAAATATATTAATAGACTTCAAATTGTCACAAAAAGTCTTAACCCGTCCATTTTCGCTATCTAAAAGATCTATATTTAAATCCCCTGCTATTAAAATGTGATTATAGTTAGGTGATAATTGTTCTAGAATGTCTGAAATAGAAGTTGAGTCTATAATGTTTGGTGGTTTGTATATTACGCCTATCAGACACTTCTCAACTGCACTTGCAACTTCGATGAATAAGTATTGAACACTTTCATTTCTTTCAGAAACCTTAACAATTTTACTTTTGAAACCCGTCTTTATAAATATGGCCACGCCTCCACCCCTTGATAATACCCGGTCAGATCGATATATTCTATATTTATCCATACTTAGAAACCCACTGTCTATCTTATCTGTCAACCATGTTTCTGATACAAATAATGTCCATTGCTGAATTATTAAAAGTGTTTTTGAACTCATCAAGATGTTTTGTTAAGCTTTGAGCATTTATATGACAAATAGATAATCCATTGTATCTCTTCCGAAAAATATTCAACATTGTTCTTGTTTTGTTAAAGTTAGTAAAACTGCTAGCCTGTGAAACTCTACTATTATCAACTGCACTCATTACAATTCAGAAAAATTATATTGCCTCTGAGTAGGAAAAGACAACGGCTTTGTAAAAGAAAAGCTAATTTAACAGATAAAATTACTGAAGGTATTTCCAATTCAGAACAATTGTAGCTAAGAAAAAGGTAACGAAATAAAAACTTAATGTTAAAAAAGGTAGAAATAAGATATAAATTATTTAAATAATAAAGAGAGGTATGACTTTTAAGCAATAAATATGATTTAGAAAGATTAAAGATATTCAATATAAGTAAGAAAAATAAAAATAAATTAGTTACTGCAGTAGAAAAAAGAAAAGTACTAAAGTAGCTCCGGTGACGGCTCTGGTGAATCATTGTCGAAACTTGGTGTAACTCCATCTTTGTTGTTTTTCCTTTGCCCTTCTTCGTTGTTAAACTGATAATTAGCTTGTTTATGATTTTTGACAGTTGAAATAAGCATGTCCAAAGAGGTTAACTGTTGTTGGTTTATCGTTGTTTGTAAGTTTAATGTGCACAATACCATTTGTAGTGAAAACAGAAAAAATTTCGTGTTTGCGCCTTAAACGAATTGCTTGTCGAAGAATAGTTCTATTG
>CAXARV010000093.1:15000-17500 GCA_963971375.1 Platycheirus rosarum
AATACTTTCGTTTAGACTTTTTAATTTCAGTATTTACTTTGTTTCGTAGGTTTTTATACTGCACAAATAGTTGTGGCAATCTAAATCTTTTCCATCGTCTAAAAGCGTAGTCTCTCTTCACAATAAGTTGTTGAATTTCTGATGTTAACCAACCCGGCAGATTACTTTTAATTCGAATTGTTTTTGTTGGTACAAATCTTTCAAAAAGCGAATTAATTTTCGAGGTAAAGTATTCAACCTGTTCATCAATATCTGTGAGATCATAGATATTTTCAAAATTAGTTTCAAAAATACCAGCTACTAGCGATGGCATGTCAATAGATTTAAAATCTCGAAACGAAATATTTTCATCTACTAAAGTTGGATTTAATATTAAATCATAGAAGGCGACAATCAAGTCGTGTCTGGAGAAGCCAGGGACATCTAGTTGACTGTAGAAGTTAACATTGTCGGGTTGGTTGACCAGAAAAACGTCAAGTAAGGTAGAGCTGGAAGACGAGAAATGTGTAGGAGAGTCACTGTTTATTGGAAATATATTAATAGACTTCAAATTGTCACAAAAAGTCTTAACCCGTCCATTTTCGCTATCTAAAAGATCTATATTTAAATCCCCTGCTATTAAAATGTGATTATAGTTAGGTGATAATTGTTCTAGAATGTCTGAAATAGAAGTTGAGTCTATAATGTTTGGTGGTTTGTATATTACGCCTATCAGACACTTCTCAACTGCACTTGCAACTTCGATGAATAAGTATTGAACACTTTCATTTCTTTCAGAAACCTTAACAATTTTACTTTTGAAACCCGTCTTTATAAATATGGCCACGCCTCCACCCCTTGATAATACCCGGTCAGATCGATATATTCTATATTTATCCATACTTAGAAACCCACTGTCTATCTTATCTGTCAACCATGTTTCTGATACGCAAATAATGTCCATTGCTGAATTATTAAAAGTGTTTTTGAACTCATCAAGATGTTTTGTTAAGCTTTGAGCATTTATATGACAAATAGATAATCCATTGTATCTCTTCCGAAAAATATTCAACATTGTTCTTGTTTTGTTAAAGTTAGTAAAACTGCTAGCCTGTGAAACTCTACTATTATCAACTGCACTCATTACAATTCAGAAAAATTATATTGCCTCTGAGTAGGAAAAGACAACGGCTTTGTAAAAGAAAAGCTAATTTAACAGATAACATTACTGAAGGTATTTCCAATTCAGAACAATTGTAGCTAAGAAAAAGGTAACGAAATAAAAACTTAATGTTAAAAAAGGTAGAAATAAGATATAAATTATTTAAATAATAAAGAGAGGTATGACTTTTAAGCAATAAATATGATTTAGAAAGATTAAAGATATTCAATATAAGTAAGAAAAATAAAAATAAATTAGTTACTGCAGTAGAAAAAAGAAAAGTACTAAAGTAGCTCCGGTGACGGCTCTGGTGAATCATTGTCGAAACTTGGTGTAACTCCATCTTTGTTGTTTTTCCTTTGCCCTTCTTCGTTGTTAAACTGATAATTAGCTTGTTTATGATTTTTGACAGTTGAAATAAGCATGTCCAAAGAGTTAACTGTTGTTGGTTTATCGTTGTTTGTAACTTTAATGTGCACAATACCATTTGTAGTGAAAACAGAAAAAATTTCGTGTTTGCGCCTTAAACGAATTGCTTGTCGAAGAATAGTTCTATTGTTTTTGGTTAGACTCTCGTGTAGATATATAGGAGTATCCGATTCTTCACCAAGATCTCTTAGAAGTAGTTGCCGCGAATTTATCTTTCGAAAAACAGCAAAAGCCTTGAGTGTATTGTTTTTATCGTGCGTCGAGAAAAATTTAATGATTATTATAGAATCTTCTCTATGACTTGCACGAAAGATTCTATACAGTTGTGGTGGTTGAAAATCGAGCTTGTAGCAAATACTGTTAAAGATATTTTTTAGTATTTCTCCGGGCATTGTCGGTATTCCGATGAGAATGGCGTCCGTTGCCAAGCTTTTGACATTTATTGTTTCTATCTGTGCCTTCAAGCTTTCAATTTCAGTGCAGACCTTGTTTTCTGTGGTTAACTCGGTTTGCATAACAACGTTCGGTGGTGCGGTGCTAATTTTGTTTACCTTTTCATCTAGACAATCGACTCGTGCAATAAGTGCTTCCAATGTTGTGACTCGATCATTAAGTTTGGTTACATTACATTCCAGATCATCGATAATTTTCATTTTTTGTTCAATGGCGTCGATTCTTGTTGATAAATTAAATTCCATTAACTTTAACTGCCGGGAAAGTGAATCTCCTTGTAATTTAATGGAATCGAGGATTTTGGTTATGTCCATGTTTTTTGTTGTTGTTTCCGATGAAGTGGAAGTGTTGAGCGAATCTTTTAAAAGCTTAGCTTTCCCCATACGTGTTTTTGGCTGTACAGGGGATGATGGTGAGGATGGATGCGGTGAGTTTTGCATTTTAATAATCTTTGAGTGTTTATTCATTACTCATGTA
>CAXARV010000094.1:17500-37500 GCA_963971375.1 Platycheirus rosarum
GGTTAAAACCGGTTTAAAGATGTTAAGATGTTAAACCGCCAACTAAGGTTCGTCAATTTTTAAGATCGCCTAAGGACAAAATTCCACTCCAAAATCCTGGTGTTTACTCTGTTCCCTATAGCTGTGGGTCTTTTTATAATGGTGAAACGAAAAGAGGTATTAAAACGCGTTTAAACGAACATATCAAAGCTATCCAAAACAACGCTGTCACAAAATCGGCAATATGTGAACATCTGGCCTACAACGAAGATCACTTTACACGTTTTGATCAAGCTATATCAATCGCAAATGAAAGATTTTATGTACCAAGAATCGTCAGAGAAGCAATTGAAATTAAGAAACATAAAAATTTCAATAGAGATTCTAGCTTTAAATTATCGCCAACGTGGGATCCTCTCATAAGCAAAACCATAGTAAAGCAAATCAAAAAACCTAAAGCCGATGTCGTGAGCTTTGCATGTGTCCAAAAATACATCGACTCAACGCAACAACAACCTAGAACGAGTACACCACCACCACCCACAAGCAATCCAAGTGCATCAACATCTACGCACCGTTACTACTTGAGAGCGAGAGCTAAAAAACAATAACTTAGACAACATCAATCAAACGTCAGTCTCATCCCGTGACCACGAAGTATGAAACTTCTTCGAAACGTCGGGTAGAAAGAAATAAGAAAATATTTCGCGGTAAGTTCCTAAAATACAAAACTTTATCTAATATGAATATCGTCCGCGAAAATAAAAACCTACAATCTCATATTTGTCAGGTTCTTAAGTTTTTAGTGAAATCGGCTGTTTGAAGTAACTAGTGAAGAAATTGCCGATGGTAGATGGATCATTGGATGATTGGTTGTTGAAGAGGACAGAGGGAGGGAAATCATCGTTTTTCTTTTTATAGTTAATAAACTTATAAGACGATTAAGCATCCGTTATTAAATTTGCTTGTGTGGT
This sequence comes from Platycheirus rosarum, assembly GCA_963971375.1. Taxonomy (NCBI): domain Eukaryota; kingdom Metazoa; phylum Arthropoda; class Insecta; order Diptera; family Syrphidae; genus Platycheirus; species Platycheirus rosarum. The sequence continues at coordinate 18,454 of CAXARV010000094.1, forward strand.
GGAACCAAACTTATTTTAGAGTGTTTCATATAGATTGCAAAATTTACAAAACACATTAAGCATCCGTTATTAAATTTGCTTGTGTGGTGGAACCAAACTTATTTTAGAGTGTTTCATATAGATTGCAAAATTTACAAAACACCCCAAATAGTCGAAATAATCCAGAATTGAACGAGAGCGAAATATCTTAAAAAAAGCTTATTTCTCTTGTTTCGTAGCTCGCGTAATGTATGATTGTACCACAGAAGTTGAAAAGGACCTAATGCGCGAAAGGCGAATATAAAGAACTATGCAAAACTGCACTTTTTTATAAAAGAGACTAGTTGCTTCATTGAGTGACAGATTTCTAAAACCGAATGAGGTATAGATTAGGTAGTTATTTTTTTTTTTTCAAATTACCCACATGATATTTGAATGAATAGTTAGAAATATTAGGGAGAATAGATAGTAGGATATACCACAATAAAAAGATCTGACTCCAGCTGTTTAATGGATGAAAATAATTTTATATCAAATATAATAGGTCAAGTAATATATTTCAAGTGGTTGTCTGAAAAAAGGATAAAAATGCATTATTTAAACAATGCACTTTTTTGATTATTAGACAAATTACATAACAATTGAAAACATGACATAACAATTGGAAACAGCTCCTGACTTTCAATGTCTTTAGAAAGATTTGTTTCAGTAAGGGCAAAAACGTTTCAGGGTAGAGCTTGTGACTATGAAGAAACAGAGTCTGTTTTAAAGCGAAGACTTCTTACATTTTGGTAAAAAAGGAAATAGGGTGGGGGTTGGAGAGTGGTTGGGCAGAGATAGTGTTAGTTAGATAGTGATACAATTTATCAGAGTCTGATTGTACTCTTTGAAGGTAAAAAAATCTTTAAGAATGAAGAAGCGAAGAAAAGGCGGAGAGATCTGTGGAGATTCATTTGAGCAGATGTTCAGAAGCTCGTGATATTTGTCGTATATCTGCCTTAATGGTACCGGATCAGTAGGCAGACCTTCCTTTTTAATAGACGCTGACACATTACTGTTGACATGACACATGACGTCTATACACAAATCGTCAGGTTTATGGCGGAGATAGGCTAGGAACAGGCGAATTTTGTCTTACAGTTTGTTGTCTCTGAGTTTAAAAAGGGCATAACGGGACTCAATGGAATCAACAAGGGTCTGTTGAGTTAGTTTTGTATTAATTGGTAAGAGGATCAAAGCAAGGGTTGGACCAGAATCTGTTGGAGGCAGAGAAGAGTTTGGTTTTAAAATATGGGAGCTTACAAATTTAGGGTATTTTGCCCACGGCGTGAGGTCGAAGCTTGAAAATTTAGGAAATTCAGCAGGATTTGAGGAATTTAAATTTGAGAAAGGAGAGTCGGGATTGATGTTAAAAGACACTCGTTGGTGAACATGTTTCGGTGCTATTGGGGTTTGCTGGTCTTTCACTTTGGATTTAAGTAAGGTCAGTCTTGGGCAAGGTTGGGGAGATAGTTTAGGGTTTAGGTTGAAGCTTAGATTGGGGCATAGTTTGGAGTATAGGTTGGTGCTTTGGTTGGGGTCTACGTTGAGTCTTAGGTTGGGGTCTTGAGTGGGGAACGTTCTGTGAATAATGATGAGGTTGGTATGGAATTATAAAAGGAGATGTTAAATCTGGCATTATTGTCAGAAATAGTAAAGTATGATAAGGGTTTTAGGTTGTCGCTCGCGAAGTTAAAGTTTTTATTTAAACAGAAAAAAAAAATAAAAGTATGTTTTAAAAATGTCAGTGCGAGAAAAATAAAAAAATAAGTATCCTATAAGAAAGGAGAAATACTTAAAATAAAAAAAGTATCCTAAAGATAAGAAAAGAAGTGCCCCGTGACTAAGTTGGTAGTGTGTTGGACTGCTAAGCGAATGACCTTAAGTTCGAGTCCCGCTCATTGCCACCTTCTTTTCCGGGGTACTACCTCTTGCGAGGAACTGACAAAATCTACAAGAGTAAAAATTTGTCTCGAAAAAGTGCATGTCATGTAGCCGTTCGGACTCGGCGTTAAATTTTAGGTCCCTTGCATTCTTTCAGATAAACCACACAAACACAGGAATGATTAAGAGAATAAGTCACTAGGCCTTGGCTTCTTAAGGAGCTGTCGCGCCAAAAAAATTGAATTGTGCAAAATAAACAAAAGAAAAGAAAGTGAAAAATTAAAAAAAGATATATTCAAAAATATAAATATATGAAAAAAATGTCGAAAAACCAAATAAATCAAAATATTTTGACAAAGGAAGAAAAAGAATCAAAAATTAATAAAATCATAAACTCGAAATAATGCGTTGATAAAGTGAACAAAATATAAAAGGTATTTGAAGACTTTAAAAATAATAATTTCTAAAAAAAAAAACAAAAAAAGACAACAAAACAGACATTATAAGGAAGAAGATTCAAAAGAAAGAAGAGAAAAGTATCAAGAAATTTTTCGTGAGAACATTATTTTTTGTTTATTTTTTTATGAATCAGAAGCATTTGTTTTTTTATGAATATTAATATATATATGCTAAACATTTATTCAAATAAATGTAATATAAATATTATATTATAAAAATTAATAAGTGACAAAAACAAGGTATTTTTTAACAATTCCATCTTTCGAGTTTATTTTTTTTTTAATAAAAAACAGTCAGGGTGAACTCCTAGGATACGATAAGAAGGCCTATAGCAGCCAACACGGTGTTTCTGCAAGCAGTTATTAAATCTCTAAAAATACTCTAAAAGTTCTAACCAATAATTCATTGGCTATCGCATACAAATTACAAACACTTGATGAAAGCATTCCTAGCAACGAGACCTTAGATGTTATTAATTCATTACTAGAATATCCTGGAAATCCCAATTTATTTGTTATTTATATGTTAGTTAGCACGAGGCGGCGAATAATCCCTATCCCTTTACCAAAGGGCCAGTCGCAGATATTTTACTGTGCCTACCATTATGAGAAACAAAATAATTAAACGCTAATGGCATTTTAATGAATTTCGATGCAATTATCTCTCGACTAGACTTTGCATACGTAGACAAGAAACCAGCAAACGTTATCAAACAAGAACTTAGTGTTTTACGACACGCTACTTTGATCGACTATTACAACTTGGTCAATCATCGACTTGCTTTACTCATTAACAAAACAATCCTCACGCATGGTCCGGAATCAGAAATTACAAAAGAATTGAACAAATCAAAGAGGTGTTATGCTTTGAGAATCTTTATCACGTGCTTAATACCACCCTTTCAAATATTGTATTCTTATTATCTCCAGAAGACTAACCATCATCCTTTTTGAGGGCAAATTTTGCAATGCAATTTAATAGATCAAAAAAACCACATACTTACACCACGAATGATAATAATAATCACAATGAATCACGTTTTCTTACACAGAACCCCATACAACATAAACAGAGTAGACCAAAACCAATGGAACTAGGTAGTTCGTCTCACCGAACCATCACTTGGCTTGAGCAAAGGAATTTTGATAATATAAAACTTAGTAACAATTCTATCGCGAATAACAATAATAAATTCCAGCATAATAATTATAATTAGCTTTAATAATTATCAGCCTTAGCATAAACCAAATTATAATTTTATTTAAAAGGGAAAGAAATAATATTCAACAACACAGTTTACAAATACCTCCACCGAAAATAGAACGCATTAACCACTTAAACGAACAAAAAGATCATTTTTGTTAAAACAACCATCGAATTACCCCTCTTACTACTAACCATCGGTAATAGATGAACAAAATTTTGCTAGATATAGGAGCTACAAGTGATTATTGTAGATCAAATTTATTTTCAGAGGCAAATAATTTAGTAATAACAAAAGAGCGTTCACTGTTAACAGTGAAATTCTTTTTTTATAATTTTTTTTTTTATAATTTACACGCGCAAAAAGGGTTTGTGTGTACCCTTAAAATGTTTAAACACCGCACGAGCATTAGGGAAATGAGGAGGGATAAAAGAGGAGATACCGATGCACATTAGTTTTAAAGTTCTGCATATCAAAATGGGAGGGAAAAACAGAGCCTGGCAAAGCATTCCACATTCGTGTGGTGCGACTAAAAAAAGAATATCTATACTTAAAAGTACGTCCGAAGTTAGGCTCAAGGGTAAACTGATGGGCATTCCTAGCAGTTCGGGTATTACAGTTGAATCGTTTCAGGGGAGGAATGCAGCTGGCTATTTTGCTAGAGCATTGTTTGTAAAAACAATGATAAAATAACGAAAGGCACAAAATATTACGGCGGTGCTCAAGAGATGTAAATGTTTCTGTTATTGTTCGGTCGCCTATCATTTTCAAAGCTCTTTTTAAACTATCTATCTAGAAAACTCAAGTGGGTTATAGGAGCACCTGCCCAAATATGGGAATTATACTCGAGTTTCGGTCGAATATATGCTTTATATACTGTAGCAAGATCAGACGGGGTGAAGAATTTCTTACATCTGCGAAGGAAACCTAAACCCTTCGCAGCATTCTTTGCAATATCAAATATGTGGTCATTCCAGATTCCACAGAAGGTGGTCTGTAATGCATATACTGAGAACTGAGAAGTGTTCTGTTTCTTCAATGCAAGTGCGGCTCATGGATAGTGGCATTGGAGGTATGTTTTGCTTTAACGACAACAGACAACATTGAGTTTTTGAAGCATTAAATTCTACGCGATTTCTTATTCCCCATTGTACAATGCTGTGAAGATCAGAATTTAATGAACTTATCATACACTGCCGTTGCAGTTCAACATCCGAAGAACATGGATGTGAATCTGGAAACGAATATGAAAAGCTGAGAGTACTGTCGCCAGCAAAACAATTGATTGGATTAGTTGTTTCAGATAATAAGTCATTGATAAATATAAGGAAAAGAGTCGGAGACAAAACAGAGCCCTGGGGCACACCAGCATTTATTTTGTGAATATCAGATTTAAAACCGTCCAATACAACTTGAATTGAGCGGTTCGAAAGCTAGTTACTAATCCAACGAAGAAGAGATTCGTCGAGTCCAAATGCACGCATTTTCGATAAAAGGGCTTGATGGCAAACTATCAAATGCCTTAGAAATATCAAGGGCAATAATTTTGCTTTCCCCAAAAAGATGGAGAGATTGGTTCCACTTTTCGGTGAGATATGCCATCAGATCACCAGTGGAACGGTTGCTACGAAAGCCGTACTGCCAGTCATTAAGAAGCTTGCGTTCTTCGAGATATTTCTTAAGCTAAAAATTAATCAGCGTTTCCATGACCTTAGAAATAAGGGACGTTAGTGCAATTGGTCGGTAGTTTGAGGGTGCGGTGCAGAAGATTCGCCTTTTTTGGGGATAGGCTGGACAAATGCTGTTTTCCATGCACTCGGAAAGAGTGCAGAGGAAAAGGACTGATGGAAAAGCTAACACAAAGGTTTTGCCAGCGTTGAAGAGCACCTCTTCAGAACATTAGCGGGCCAGCGGATTTATTTATGTTAAGATCTTTCAATACTCTTGCGACTGAACGAGTGCGAAAGAAGATTGGTCCCATAAAATCATTTACGTTCTCGAGTACAGGAGGAGTTCTAACACCTGCGGCCAGTGTTGAGTTTGCAACGAATTGGGCAGCAAGCAGATCACTTTTTCTTGAGAACTGACAGCATGAGTATCGTTGAGGACCAGCGTAGGAACTGATGATGACGAAGAATTCTTTACTTCTTTTACAAAAGACCAAACAAATTTACTGCCTTTGGGACATTGCAGTATTTTTTGCCGATTTTTTATCTCATGTAAAAATTTGTTTTTTCGAAACTGAACATTGCAGGCCTATCTAGCTTGCTGAAATTTTTTCCGGTTTTCCTTTAGTGATGTTGGCTTTGTAACAACGGAAACTTACTTTTTTTAACCTGATAACCTCTCTACAGCTCGAATCAAACCATGAGTTTTCCTTAGGTTTTATACTTTTTGACCTATTTGGGATAAAATTTCTCATTCCTAAAAGAATTAAATTTGTGACCATGTCTGCGCTGGAATCAATGTCACTATCGAGGACGCATAGTGACCAGTTAAAGGTCCTGAAAAAGTTATTGAGACCGTCCCAGTTGGCTTTCTCGTATTGCCCAACGGTTTTCCTGGGGTTTTTTTATGTAACTGAATTGAGTTGGAACGAGAAATTTGCAGAGATTACACAATGGTCAGATGTGCCTAGAGGCGATAATACACAAATTGTGCATTTATCAGGATCGGAGGTAAGAAACAAGTCTAGAGGGTTGGCGGTTTGACCTGCAATGTCAGGAATTCGGGTTCAACGATCAACGAGCTGAGTAAGATGGTTTAACTCAGGGAAAATCTCAACATACCTTCCTTCGGGTGTTGTCTGGCCAGAAAAGCAAAGCCAACTGAAATTGTGTACATTGAAATCGCCCGTAATGACGATATCAGTGTGAGGGTAACGGGAAACAATTCCTTGAATGCAGTCAGACAAAGCATCAAATTCGTTAGAAGTTGAAACTCTGTACAAATTTTGGCTTCTATAAAGAAAATCTCGTGCCCCCTGGCTTAGTGGTTAGTGTGTTGGACTGCTAAGCAAATGAGCCTGGGTTCGAATCCAGCTCATAGCCATCTTCTTTTCCGGGGTACTGCCTCTTGCGAGGAACTGACAAAACCACCAAGAGTAAAATTTGTCTCTAAAATTGCATCTCATGTAGCCGTTCGGACTCGGCGGTAAACTGGAGGGACCTACCATTCTTGCAGATTAACAACACACACACAGGAATGGTTATATAAATTTTAAATAAATAAATTAATATAAAAAAAATTAAATACATTTTTTTTTATAAAGAAAACATATATGAATGATGCGCTTAAAATAAATAAATAAATTTACTGGCGCGACAGTTCCTTGAGGAGCCAAGGCCTAGTGACTTATACTCTCAATCATTCCTGTGTGTGTGTTGTTAATCTGCAAGAATGGAAGGAAATGATGCGCTTATTAATCGTTAATTTTAACCACATGAAATTGAATTCCGTGTTTACGTACAGACCGAATTGTGGTTGAAGTTGATATGCAACATCATTCCTTATGTTAACGGCGAGGCCATGTTTGGCAAAGAATAAAGGCACAAGGAAATACCCATGCAAGAAAAAATCCGAATGATCCGTATTTTCCCCAACTTGTGTTTCACTAAATGCCAATACAGCTGTTTTATTCATCACAGAGTGGATATAGGTAGCATAGAAATTTTTCCTAAGTCCACGAATGTTTACATAGTCAACTATGAAATTACCTACCATTTTAAAACACAGAACTAAAAAAACTAAGACGGACAATTAACTATAATCAATACACCACTAAATTGAAAAATATCACGATGTGTTTATATTTGATACTGTTACAAGAGTTAATGTTATAGATAGTTTAAAATACGATGTATTTATCCGTTCAAATTTGTTAAAAAAAGCAGTGCAGGTATTAGTTTTGAAGATGAAAACATTGAAAATTTGACTAAGCGAATAATGAAGAAAATAGAGAGAGAACATAGTTCTATAAATGTCTAACTTCCTGCCAGGGCAGACGTATGGGCGGAAATTCGCACAACGAACAAAAAACCAGTTTGGAATAAACAGTATTTATACCCTCTTAGCGCAAATAGCCTTTTTAATAAAGAAGTAGAAAACCTTTTAAAAGAAGGCATTATTTAACCAAGAAAGAGTCCATTTATCCAATTCCAAGTTTGGGTGGTTCTCAAAAAGGGTTTAAATGGAGACGGAACTTCAAAAAATAGACTTGATTGCCTACAAGAAATTAAATGATAATACAATTTTAGAGAAATATCATATACCTGATACCAATGTTATATTGAGTAATTTTGGGAAGGGTAAATATTTTTTGACAATTGATTAAGAGTCAGGGTTCCACCAAATTAAATTAAAAAAGAAGATACGGAAAAAACTAGTTTTTCTAAAAATAATGGCAAATATAAATTTAGGAAAATGTCATTCGGGTTAAAAAATGCTCCACTTATCTTCCAATGCAATGGATGATATATTGAGACCATATTATGTAGGAAAGTTTTGCCATAAATATAATGATTACATAATAATATTTTCGAAAAGTTTAGAAGAACATACTGAACACATACTTAGGATAGTACAAATGCTGAAAAAAGCTAACATGAACATTTCATTAGAGAAATCGTTATTTTATATAGAAGAAGATTTTTTGGAATATGTTATAGCCGATTATATTATTAAAAGAAATAAAGAAAAAGTTAAGACAATAAGAGAATATCCGGAACCGAAACGCTTAGGCACTTATATAATATTTAATTATTATAGGATACTATAGAAAATGTATTAAAAATTACGCCAACATAGCTAAGACTTCAACAAAATATCTTAAAAACAAAATGGTCAAACTTCGACCCAAATAGCTAAGAAAACTACAATAACATTAGATGATGAAGGTTTTGAGAATTCAAAAATCATCATTTTAGAAATCGAGTTAAACCAGCCTGATTAATGATGCATCCGACGATGCAATAGAAGCAGGTTTGTCTCAAGACAACAAAACTATTATCTTCATCATCAAAACCTTAAGTAAAACAGAAAGATAATATGTAGCAAACGAAAAAGGATTGTATGCTATAGTATATGCATTAAAGAATCTAAGAAATTATCTTTACAGAGTAACAAACATGGAGATAAATACTGATCACCAACCTTTGACGTTTGCAGTCTCTAAAATAAATCCTAACGCTAATATGAAACGGTAGCAAGCGCTTATTAAAGAGCACGCACCAAAAATTCTTTATAAACCAAGAACAACAAATGTATCTAGTTGGCGATAAACTTTCCAGGCAAAATTTAAAAAATATTACAGATAGTTCATCTACCGATGCAACACAACACAACACTTGGCAGTAAGTAGTGATCATGAGAAAATCAAGTAAAAAATAAACGTTTGAATCGTTTTAAACGACAAAACAAAGCTAGGTTCATAATTCTTGAACAAATAAATAGTTTTGGGGAAACTAGGCATATTTTAACTAAAATATGATATTGTGGAAAACCTTTTAAGAGTATCCTTAAACCAGGAGCACCAGCAATTCATTGATTTACATTGATATATATTGATTCATATGAAATCAAAAGACCTTTAAAAGAAACCTTTAGTAATATTTTTATATATACCAAGTTATTTCCGACTGGAAATAAAGAGCCAGGATTTTCAACAGTTCAATTTAAAAGTTTAATGCATAGATTAAATATTGAAAAATTCTTTTGAGACCCAAAGCAAAGCACAACATATGGACAAAATCAAGGGTTCATTCAACTCTTATAGGAATTGCTAGATGTCTTAGACATTTAATAAACGATGCCGAATCATTTTTTACAGAAACGCAACAATATAAAAAAAGTAAACAGTTTTAAAAAAGAAGCCATATGAAATTTAATATAATAATATATAATATCGAGCCCTAACCGCCATTTTATCTTAAGCGACATTTTTTACAAAATCAAGTTAATAATGCAGTTCGATAGCTTACGCTTTTACACATGTATCCTTATCATTAGTTTTTCAATATGACTTTTTAACAAAGAGTTACAGAAAAAAAAATTTATCGTAACCGACATTCATGTATTAGGCTCGGTCGGTTTTAAAGCTCAGGAAAAAATAAAAAAATGTGTTTCCCGTACAATTTACAATTTGTCGCTTACGATAAAAATGCGGTTAGGGCTCGATATATATAATATATAATAGAGTAACGCATGAAATTCATAATTCAAAAAAAAAAAAAAAATACAAACAATATACGCCAAAGCAAATAATTTATAAAAAAATAGTAGGAAATAGAAATAAATTACCCAGATGTAAAAAAACAAAGAGTTAAATTAGACCTTTGAAAGAAAGTTCGTATTAATAAGAGAAATATAGTAGTAGATACATAAAGATAACATTAAAACATAAATCTTTCAATAAAAAAAAATAATTACTTCATTCTATTAATGAAAATTGCATCCATGGAAATAATCGGTTATTTTTTTACACTTCAGACTCTTTAATGTAGTAAGCTAAGAGCAAGCTTATTATCAATCAAAATAAAATAATGATAGCATAACACATGCACAAAATACAAAAACAAACTTAAATGTAATAATGCCAGTTATATATGTACTTCATAACCTTTTTCTAATGCTTTTAATCATTTTTAGAAGAATGTAAGAATATTTGTAGCAGTTAATCTATGCTTAACGAATACGTGTTACTGTTCGCAAATCGTATTCTTACTAAAAAATGCCATACTCTAACAGACTACTTGTTTGAAAATTTTGGAAAACAAGAAAATTTAGATATGGGCCTATAGTTTGTGATGTCAGCCTTGTCTCCTTTCTTGAATATAGGAGTAAGAAAGGCCTTTTTCCATGTACTTATAAAATTTCCCTGCTTTAAATGAAAGCTCAAACATAAACTTGTGGGGTTGAACTAAAGAATGTTCACATTTTTTTTAATACTATTGGTGGAATGCCGTCGGGGACAGCTGAACAATCATCGTTTAACGAAGAAAGAAGATCAAGCACTGTACTCTACAATACAGGAATATGATTACAGCTATTTTGGGAATAGGTATTAAGATTTTGAAAAAAAATTTCATCAGCATTCATTGGTTCTTTAACAAAAGAATCACGTAAATTTGCTGCAAAAGCGTTCGAAATATCGACAGTTATTTCGAACTGAATATTATTATATGCGAAGATAACCGGAAAGCTTCTGATTTTTTCTTTAAATAAACAAGCTTCCAAAATCTCTTAGGGTCATCTTTCAAAGTAATAACCATATCATTTACGTAGCTAGTATATAAAATACTGAGTATGCAAATAGTCAAAATTTTTTGCATGATGAGAGTAATCCGTTCGAGAAGGAGTTTCAAGGTAAACCTTCCATGCTTTATTTCTTTTATTACGAAGAATCCGTAGCTATTTCGTGTACCATGGGTAAACCGTGTTTTTATTATTCGATTTTTTCAAACTCAGATTGTTACTTAAGTAGTTGTTAAGAACGTCATAAAATTTAGTGACTGCTTCATCAATATTCGAAGAATCTAATGCATTATATATCCATAACTAAGCAAATCTTCATACAACACTCGGAGATTTGCTCTCTAAAGTCAAGACTATAAGAGCAATGAAAGGATTTACTGTTGTCAGAAATTTGGTCACTCAAATCTAGAAAAATGTCCAGTGGTTGATGGTAGTTACCTATATTAGTGATTTTAGATCTAGACTCTAGAACGAGTGTACTAATTGCGTCAGAGGAAAATATCAAATCGAGAGTTCGAGTTTTTAATAAAATGTATTTGCTATAAGTCAGTGGAAAAAATGTATCTAGAAAAGAAAGTTCCGTTTGTGAAGAAGATAATGAAGGTTCTAGGTAGGATTCATCTTTGGAATAATCCAATCAATGCAGTGATTTACGGAAACTACGGAGACATTTTTCATACATTAAATTTAACATACCTAAAGCAATTACAGAAGCAAATCGAAATCGCTAGATCAGGATAAAGAACAATTAACTCTAGTAAACTTTCTGTTTATACCAAATAAATGAAGACGTATAATAGATCTCTATTTAATTTTACTTAGTCTGTTAGAAATTAAAGACATAACGAAAAGAAAAGAAATTAATGCGTTATTTGTTACAAATAAACTCTCTGATCAAATAGAAAATAACAGAAAAAAACAGTTTAAGATTAATTTTGAAATATTTGAAACGACAGATTATTTAAAGAAACCTATCTCGTCATTGAAAAGTAATTCTTAATCAAGAATGGCTAAGAAAATTGATAAATATATAATTACATTAGCTAATTCTGGAATATTAAATGCTGGAATTTTGAGTCTCAAGACATTCAACAGATAATTAAACATGAACATGAAAGCATGACAAAGACCGACCTTTTGGATGTACCAAAATTAAAATTTAACAAAATCAGGATGCAATTGTTAATTATATATATAATTAAGCAAGCTTCCCTATAATACAAGAACAATACATGTAAATAATAATGTAGTTGCTTAAAACATTGATTCTGATGGTGAAAATTTAAAATTTTAAAATATAAATTCATCATCATCATTCAATCTTATTAATTCTTGTTTTAGTAAGTATTGCATAAGATTAAATGCAAAAAGAAATCGAAAAGATGTAATATTTGATAATGAACATTAAAATTAAATCTTTGTTTATTTACGATCAATGTTTGGTGAGTTAATAGTTTAAGCTAACCCTATGTACTTGCCTATCTAGTATATAGTTGCAGGTTTTTAGATGCACTCGAAGGTCGGGAACTAAGAAATAAGACCGAAAAGCAAAAAAAATACACATAATTCGAGAATCCGAGATGTTAACTGTATGCGATTGCTTATGACTGGATGGCACGTACTTGGTCTTATGCGCGGTCACACCGTCGAATAAAATTTTAAATATATTAAAAGCATTTCAAAGTTTTCATTCGATTTTTGTGTAAATTTAATGTTTTTGTTTTTGTCTCCATGCTGTCGTGATATGAAATGAAAACAAAAATATTACATTAATTTACAGCCGAACAGGCACATTTTGTCTTTTAATACAAAAAAACCATTACAAAGTTGTACAAAATTGACCAAAATATAAAGTTCAACAAAACCTGTCTTAAAAAAAAACAAAAAAGCTCCAAAATATGCCCAAATAAAAATTCATCTAAGTTTGCTAATTTCGTTTGACACTTTCTTACTTTGTACCTTAAGGCAAGTTTAGGATTCTTGAAAATAAAAAATTGAGATAAAATCAAAAATGAATTAACGGTCATAGAGAAGCCCAAGAATATTGCTGACAAGAAATGTCTATCTGCCAGCCTATTATTTCTACGTAAATGTTGTTTTCTTTCAAATAACTAGGCTTCCACTGTGATTAGGCACATAAAGCAAATACGTGCGACCCAGTCGTGCCCTCTTACCTTTTTATTTTTTTATTTGACTTTTTGTAATGTCAATTTTAACTTTTGTTATAGAATCTGTTTCAATTGTGATTCAATTGTTTTCAGATAAGGTATGTTCGACTTCACATTTTATAAATTGCACCCTAGTTTCGTCAAAATTAGGTGGAAATGAGATAATTTCGAAACGTGATTTTGTATGGGAACTGAGATGATTTCTAATCAAATTTAGAAATTTGATACGAAATTAGCTCATTTGGCCTAATGAAAACGTAGAATTAGAATTATACCGCAAACTATATAACATCACAGCTGATCTATACTTACAAGCATTAAATCATCAAGCATATATCTATCTATTACACAACAACAAATATACAGAAACTCAAAATAAAAAAAATTAACATAACTAACAAACATACTTTTTTTCCAAGAATAGTCAATAATACCAATATCCAACTAAACAAAAATAAAATTGACACACTTAACACAACGGCCCAAAATTCTAAACAAAATTCATCTTATCAATAGAACCGGCTCTAGTTAAAGAAGTTCTGTAGACCCCTTGTTTCACATTTTCTCAATTTTAGACAAATTAAACAACCCTGACAACTAGAGTGGTGTGTGGTTATGTAACGTAATGTAAACAAATTTTTCAAGGAGGAGTTTTCCCGATCTGTGAAAATGTGAAATGATAAAAAACTATCATAATGCATTGGAAGTGTTATTAATCAATATTTATTAATTAAACATAAACAAACGTAAAAGAATAAAAAAAAAATAATATAATCAACTTACTTGATCTCAAAACTGCGGGGCTCTTCACGTAATGTTTTGGTAGTGAAAAATCATTTATTTATTTTTAAAAGTTTTTGACGCTTGTTTTCTTTTTCATACATCCAGAATCGAATTTAACGTGAAAACGTCAAAAAAAAATATCATTTCACAGTTTCACAGATCGGGAATCGATCCCAACATGGTTAAATATTGACAGAATAAGACATTCTTATTTTTTTTTTTCCAAATTACAAATGTCACATGGTTAAAGTACATTTAAAAAGATAAACAAGTGGTTTGCTCGTTTTAAGGTTCGACAAGTTGTTAAAGTGTAATTTATGCCGAGTAAAATTATCAAAGAGCCGACCGAGTTTTATATTTTTTTTTAAGTCGACCCCAATTTTAAAATGGATTTAGAGCCGGTTTCAAATGTTTAAAATGTTGCGCCAACATATCTAATATCAACTTAAACAATATGATATAATGAAATAATAAACGCCGAGGCAGTTTGTATCAAGAAATACAAAACAAAATGAAAATTATAATAAACAGAGAATTATAATAAACAGAAAACTCAAACAAATAGTTTAAAATAACGAATCACATAAAAAACTAAAATAAAAGTACAAAGAAGACGTTAATAAACTCAAAAATTAAAAACAAAAATTAAAAGATAATAACGCATTAATAACTAAAGCTGGCAAAGGAAATCCTATAGCCATAATAAACCATGAAGAAACAAAACATTAAACTTTATAGATACAAGAAAACAATATTAGAAACTTACAAAAAAGACCCAAACTTAAGATTACCTTAATCAAATAAAAAAAAAAAAATAACATATGCAGCAACCTTTTCACAAACCTAGCCAAATTAAAAATTAAAGAACCTAATGCACAACCACGGCAGTTAACAGGACTACCTAAAATACATAAACCTGACACTGCAATCCGACCACTGTTCAACTATACTACAGCATCTTGTTAAAAAGTAGCTAAAGAACTACAAGAAATTCTCAAAAATAACATCAGCATAAAAAACTACACAGAGTTCATAGAAAAAACAAAAAATCTAAACATATTACCTCAATACAAACTCATTTCACTTGACGTCACCAACATGTGTACCCATAAATGAAACTATAATGATAATAAGAGAAAACCTCACCCAAACCGCAACCATCAACCATCACCAAATAGACGAAATCATACTTTTATCAAAAATAACCCTAAAACAAACTTATTTCATTTAAAACAACAAATACTACATTCATGGCGAAGGATTAGCCATCGGATCACCCTTAACAGATTAATGGCGGATACAGATCTGAATTATTATGAAAACAATTACATATAACTTGTCAACATGCATTCCCTTGCATAACAAAATTATATTCTATACAAGATACTTATGTTGTAGAAACTTTCCTCTTATTCGACGGTACAAGTAGACAAATCGACATTTTAAAAAAGCACATCAACAACCTACACAATGTAATTAAATTCACCGCAGAAATTGAAAAAAGGACAACATAAATTTCCTAGACATATCTAAATGTAACCAACAACAATTACCAAAAACTAAAACATAAAATCTATTGGAAACCAACAACAACAGAATTATACACAAAAACCAATATTATTAAATGTACCTATGAATAGAGAAGACTTTTACAGTCATGACATAATAAAACATATAGCACTTGCAAATGGTTACACAGCAGAAATAATAGAAACATTAATATATAAAAAGAAAAAGAAAAAAATCCAAAACATAAATAACAACAAAATCCAAAATACTAACCCAGACAAAAAATACATTTCAATAGAACATACATATATTACCACAAACATGAATTCAAAAACCTAACATAAATATATCATATAAAACAAAGAATAACATTCAAAAAATGTTAAGACCAAAAAAAATAAAAAAAAATGGAAACATCATGTGGCGTATATAAAATCGTAGTAATGACTGCAATAAATACTACATCGGACAAACAGGCAGAACTTTCCATGAAAGGTTTAAGGAACATAAACCAAAAGAAAATACAAAATCTAATTTCGCACTGCATAATAATTATTGACAACCATAATTACAGCAACATTGAATCCTATTTAATATTAATGTACTTATCCACAAAAGGGAAAACAATTGAATTGAATATTGAAGAATTCTGCATAGGTATATTAAGCATGTCAGCTAGAACAGGACAAAGTACTTCATGATAAGCTAACAATAAAAAATAACGCACTATACGACACCGCAATAAAATACCTAACTAATCATATAAGTTAAAAGAAGACGACACAGTATTATGTATAAAATATATTATAAAGCAACTACGCCAATAACTAAATAAATAAACAAAGAGATAGACAGCAATGGCTTTAATTGTATTTAAGAAGCCCGAACATAGACGAAATATCCGAAACGCGCGTCGCTATAAAATACAACTATGTAAATGTTTGTCAGAAAATTTTATATTAATTAAATAACAAAAACTAAAATTAAATTTTAAAAGTTTGTTTGATTTTTGTGAGTTTTGCTTGTTCTATAAAAGTACGTAAAATAATTATCAGGGGAAAAAATTAAACGCCAGTTTATTTCTTTAAGAAATGTGAATAAAATAATTTTTTTTTGAAAATCGTATTTTTTTCAAAATAACAAAAAAATCAAGGATGCAAGCTCAAACACATTAATGACTCTCATTAAAAAAATTGAGCCATTTTTAAAACATTGATTTTTCAAAAAAGATTTGTTTTAATTTTTAAAAATATAAAAAAACCTTTAACCGCAAATAATTCAATGCAAAATTAGTTTGGGTACCTATGTACATCTTCCCGAATATCAATTTTGATTGTTATCGTTTAACCTGTTTTCAAGAAAGCCGAGGAATAAAAGTTCCTATGGGAGGTTCCGTTTATCTCCGATTATAAGTTATATAATGCAAGTTACGCATTCGTGTGGATAAAAAAATGACATAGCAATCAAGCATAGTATATACAGTTATTTTGGGTTTCTACAGATGAAAGTTTTCAGTTTTTTTAGCTCACCTATTAACCTGCCATATAACCGGTAATCACAAAGCTATTTTTTTCTTCGAAACGGCTTCAAGAATTCAAAACTCAGTATTCTATTGAAGGATTTTCTTTCATGTTTTTTCAGTGCCACATTTATTCGAGGTTCATCTCCGCTCCGCTCCGCTCTCCGCTGAAAAATGGTTAGAAAGGATTAAATGTTTTTTTTTCGATTAGACACAAATATATTAAATATAAATTATTATAATAATCACATAAAAGAAATTTAAACATGTATTTTATAGCGATTTTTATTTTACAAGAATAACTGTTTTTTATCCACAACGCTCGTCTGTCAAAATTTAGCTGGAATTTTAGCTAACGTTTGGAAAGAAACATGTAAGCTAAATTTAAGCTCGATCTGCTTTAGTGAACAAAAAAATTAATTGGAAATTACCTTAAGACCATTTTTAAGACATTTTTTCGACGAGAACAGGTTGAGCGATTACAATCAAAATTGATAATTACGTTTCTTTTTGTATCTATTTTTAATAATTGAAAAAAAATTCTGAAAAATCCTTACTTTGAAAAAGGGTAGCTAGTTTTTTTATTTTTTCTTTCGAAAACGAACTACAGTTTATGTGCTTTTGTTTGCCTTTTTACATATAGATTCTATTTTTTTCATTTGAACAAAAGTTGTTAAAATAACCGTATTGTGATATTTTGGCCTGGGGTTCGACAAATAAAACTCAATCAAAATTCCACAATAATAAAACAAATCTCTTTATTTTATAAAACACAACGTCTTTCAGTTTAAATAACACCAATTTAACTTATTTCACTTATTCACAATTCAAATACGTTTTTATAATTCAACACTTTTTATTTAATCTCAATTCAATCACTTTTTACTAATACTTCCAGTTGTTAACAATTCCACTTTCGAAACTAAACTCAACTTTCCAATGCAATCTACTCTTGTATTTATACAACTTTAAAAGCTTCTGGAAGCTTCTGTCTGGTTCTGGCACAATCTAAGCTTTCGGTACTAATTCGAGTCTCGAATTGTTTCGTCAAGTTCGATTTAGTACTAAGTTAAAACATGTTGCAAATATGTAGCATACTTTTAGGCGCATGGTCGTTGTACACAATGAATGTTGGTTGTTGTACACAATGAATCCAACAGATGGCGTTAATTTACAAAATGTATCTTCCGAATATCTAAACTTGTTGCCACATCACAGTATTATAACATTCCTACCATTTTGAAATAAATCATGCATTTTCACATTTTCTTAGTGAATGGCGTTTAAATTTGTCCATACTGAAACCATTTGCAGGTGCATACTCACAAAATCGAATAAAACCTTTGAAATACCCAAAACATTATTTAAATGTTTATTCGTTGATGTGGCGGCGAATAAGTGCAACTACGAGCGCACCAGTCGTGCAATTTATTTTGGAGTGCGGCTGAGAAGAAAAAGAAAACTATACGTATGAATATCGGCTGAATTTTTGAATCGTTGGACAGATGACGTGTCATGTAGAGTGGATGTACATAAATGCTCCGACCCGAACAATCTTCGTTTCCACCGGCACAGTAGAAGAAGATCGTGGAAAAGGTGTTACAAGCAGAATTGAGATGCTGGAGAACCTTGTAGGTTGAGGCCAGAGTCCACCCGGACTGTAGTGCCACCTAAGTTAAGGTAGGTATATATCATATTACTATTTTTAAATACACTGAACATACGTTTTCACTTAGTTTTCTTACACTATGAGAGTAGAGTTTTCTTTATTGTAATAATTTCTTTCCAAGTTTTTTTTTCACTAACTATTCTCAAAGGAACAGTACAAGCGGCAAGAACAAATGCTTTTGGTCGGGTATAACTTTGCAACTTGTAGCGTGCCGGAACCCTTTTGTTGCACTAAAAAGTTATCCTCTGGAATCCTGCCTCGTAACAACACTAAACGAATTATTTTCGTTTCGATTGATAGTTAAATTTCTGTATATAATATTGTTTTTGGGGGTATACCCAGTACATGGAATAAAGATCTTTAGCCATTAACTTCCCACTATTTTCTATCAAGGGTTTAATTTAAAGGGTTATGTTTTAAAATTTCTTCCTGATTTATATTTTTTTTTATAGGTTCATGGAAACGCTGAAGAGAGGTTTTCATCTCATGGCTATGACAGCGATGGGGGAGAGTCAAGCTCGTCAAGTATTTTAACAGGAGGTACTCAAACTCCACCTTCAAAACAGGTAACCGATTCCGTAGA
>CAXARV010000095.1:15000-54477 GCA_963971375.1 Platycheirus rosarum
TTTGTGGGAAAATTTGTGGGCTTGAGGTCTATTATATTTCGATTTTTTTACGAAAAATAGTGAAAAAATTATCAAATTTTAGGCAAAAACTGTAAAATGTAGTAATCTATGTTTTGATGCAAACACAACGAGAAAGGAGACAATTATAACAAAAGTTCAGTTGCTTCAAACTAACTTAAGAAACAAAACATACACATACTGTTCCCATTGATTCCTTATACAATATATACATTTAGATACATAATAATGTTCGCCCAGATCTTAAGAAATTGAAACAAATTTTCACAACAAAATACAACAGCTGATCGAAATGACATTTTATTTTGTGAGTGCTGCCAAGTGCTAACAGTTTTTAGCGATCACCTTACTCGGAGCCTAGAAAAGTTGATAATCAAAATTGACCATCAAAACAGTAACAGTTAAAATCTTAAACTTAAAACTGAGATATCAAATTTATTTAAACGCATTTACAAGTGGTAATATTTTTTCTAAAAATAAAGTCCTAAACAAAGTTTGTATAGTTAGTAATAACAGCGGAATTATCGTTAACATGGATCAAGATACACCAAATTAAGCCTTTTCTTATATCCCAGATAAATGATATCAAAATTGGAGATAGAACTTTATTGTATAAAGATTTTTTTCTAAGAATATACCCAATAATCATGCCCTAAAATCCAGAAAATGAATAAGAGGACACCCTGTAGGGAACAAACAAACCGACAGATGTCAACAATTAAAATGCTTTGTTTATAATTACCTGCAACCTGTAAAAAGCTGTTATATTGATATTAGAAAAAGACACATAATTTAATTTATGTACAATTATTTATTTATTAAACTAAAAATAAACAGGGTGATGTAGTAAAAATATTTTTGTTGTGTATACATTATGTCACGATTATAAGATTGTTTTATATTTTTATGTTTGCAGACAACAGCATTGGTATACGTACAAGTACGGGTAGTGCAAATCCCAACGATGTTCAACAAACGATCAAACCATTCATACAAAACCAAATTACAACTTCGTCTTCATTTACGAAAACCCAAGCACCACAATCCCCAAAAAATGTGAACATTGCTCAAATGCAAGAAATCACAAATGTTTTTGACCATTTGATTAAAGCGGGTCCCTCAACACTAACAACAAATTCTAGCAATATGAGTTTAAAATCACCTACATTACCACCAATTATAGTGATAACATCATCTTCAGTAGACAACCCTGAAAAGGCTAGAAACAGAGATGAGAATATAAACGAAAATTGCCAAACCCAAACAACAGGCACATTGTCCAAAAACAAGATTGAAAATAAGGAAATATCAAATGGGATGCTCTATTCTATCGAGCATGATCTAGATTATTTATTAAATCGAACGAACAACATCTCTGTAAAAGTGATTCAAGACAGACCATCAATGTCGTTGCCTTTCACTTCGACATCACCGACAAATACTACATCAACTTTGTCTTACTTAGATGACCATGATGCTAATAATATTATTCCGCCCCCAGTTATCCAGAAAGGTTCTTTCCCAATCACAATGACTTCTTCAACCCAAAGGACACGTATCAGCGTTATTCATGACGTAATACTGGAAGACGATGCAGAGCAGGATATAAACTGATTTTGTTTGAATTCAAGTGGGTAGAATTTGTTGGAGTTCAAATATTCTCAAAAGCTCATTAGAAAGAATAAAACTGGATGAACAACCAAATTAAACTACAAACATAATTTCTATATCATTTTAAAATAGGAAACCATTTATCGTTCATTTAAAGAAAGGCTGCAAATGCTCACTTTGTTGTTCGAATTAATATGCTATAAATAAAATACTGTAAGATCTTACTTAATAAATATAGTTTGTACATAACAAATTTATTAAATAAAAATAAAAAAGGTTTTCATCTTAATGAATATACACTATGATAAGAAAGTCAAAATGAATAAGCCAGAACGTTTTCCAATACAAAATTAAAAGACCAAGTAAGTAGGAAAACTGCAAGGACCATCAATTTCATTATGGTCCTTATTGTTTTCTTTTATTTTTTGGCTGTAGCGAACTAAGAACAAGCTTGAATCTACGATCCAAGGCTGACCATTAAGGCAAGTATTAATATTAAAGTAATAAATGGTACATATTAATGAGATAATGCATGCTAAATAGTTTAATTAATAATTGAGGTTGCTATGTAGCATAATTGATAATAATATGAATTACGTTAGCGTTAGTATTGGTAAACTTACTTATGCGCGTTAAGGGTTCCTTCTAACCATAATTGTTACTGTGCTGAGCATTGTAATGCAGGAACTGAAGATTCGGCAAATGATAAGTTCCAGCGCATTTATTCAATTCTATATAGTTAAATGTGGCATCAATGTAAGTATTCGTAAGTTGGTGAATGAATATCATAGACCAAGAGCCCGCAGCACGATTTTGGGTGTGAGAGGCAACCGATTAAAAGTGGGATATATTGAAAGGTGGTATAAATCTAATAATAGAAACCTTAGTCTGGCAGCATACAAATGTGGCTTTAAACCGTTATACTAGGTTGAAAACCCCATATTTTTTCAAAAAATGGAGAATTTTGTACATAGTTCTCTATATTTCCACACCAACATTCACAATTTCGTTTAACATTTTCCATATTTTTGTTCCAGGTTAAATTCTTAATATAATAATTTAGACACGTTCTTTCCCTTAATCTGTAAGCACAACAAAATGGTCTTACAGTAGGGTTTCCAGAACATCTCCTTTAAAGAGAACATGTCCTCTTTTTCAATTAATAATAATAATAATAATAATATTTTTTACTAAGCGTCTGTAGGGTACATTGCCTTTTGGAATGCAACATGACGTTGCATGACACTAGTTAGAAGAATTAAAAAGATAGGAAAGAATTTTTTTTTCGGCGTTCAGTTCAGTTTTTAAAAAGCTTTAAGAATTATTAAAAAAAAGACTTTTTAATTTTATAAAGTATCCTAAAAATATGGTGGGTTAAAAATAAAAGATTGTGGAAAAAGTGAAGTGAAAACAAAATTAATGTTTGTTAAAAGTAAAAGTGGATAATAAAAAATATGAAATAAAATATACTGCTAATAAAATAAAAATCAAAATAAAGTTTAATAAAATTTGCCAATGGCGTGTTGGACGCCAACCAAATCGTATCTTAGATACATTGCGTCGCAAACAACTTGCGGGAAAAGAAAATATTTATTTTAAAGATCAAAAGGATCAAATAAATAAAAGAATACAAGAAGGTGAACAAAAACAAACAATTTTAGATGAATACAGATTACGAGCATGAGTATACCGTAAATAATCATAAACAAAAAATAGTAAAAAAAAGTTTTTTAGAGGGCAGCAACACAAAGGTGAAATTTGAAACCAAATTATCACTGTTGTATGCTCCAACAATTATATTACACAAAAAATCATCAAAAGGACAAATCACAGTATCACGTTTCAGCATCAGCTTCAATATCAGCATCAGTATCCCGATTTATTTAAGAAAGAATATTATTTTGTTTTTATATAAAATCAATTTGTTACATATTTATTTTTTAAGTGGCAGTTTCAATTTTTTTAGTTTATAGTAAATTATAAATTTTATTTTCTAAATTAAATTTTTCTACACATCTATAGTTTTTGCAAAATTATTTTTATACTGCAAGACTTACTTAAACAATTTGGCAAACTAACCATGGCAAACAACATAACTGAGGATACTATTACGAGGCTTATAGCTGCTAGCACTGCAAAATGGCAAGCTCAGATAGCCGCATTTGAAAAAGACTTTGGAAGGTGTTACTAATGCTTCATTAGTAACAGAATATAAAACCCAAACAATAGATGAGAGATTAGCCTGAACCGAAACACTAGATGTTATAAAATGATCGACTTTTCAGGAAGTCCAGGGGCATATGTTAGCTGGCGAGAAGCAAATAACTCGATGCGACTTTTCCAAAAAGACAGCAGAAGATATTTTTCCGCTTTGAATTTTTTTAGAAATAAAATAACTAGTAGTGCAAACGATATACTCACAAACCATGGCACAGTCTTATATTACAATGCAATCATTACAAGGTTAGACTTCGCTTACGCTGATAAGCGCCCCGCTCATATAATTGAGCAAGAGTTATCGATGACTACAATTTAGTTCACACTAAACTAACGCTCCTTATAAATAAAACCATTATGACCCACGGAACAGATACTAATTTAACAAAAGAGTTAAATACAACAAATACAATAAATGCTTAACGTATTTTTATCACCAGGCTTATCGCTCCTTTATAAAAGATTTTGTTTTCTCTTTCATCCGAAAATCTACCAAGTGCTTTGGCAAAAGCACAAGAATTAGAATCTAATAATGTGAGAGCTAATAAGCTAAAGGTGGAATGCGAAAATAATTTATATAAGGAATCTTTTTTAAAAGAAACCGAGGACTACCCATCATATTCAGGAACAGACCACGCAGAAAATTAAAAATATTCATAGACACGGGTGCAATCAGTTGCTATTGCAAACCTAACGTACTTGAAGACAGAAAAGTATTAGTTATTAGATACGAGTTAGGACAATTAACGGTTCAACAATAATTATTTATTTTTGTAACGTATATATTTTTGACAAATATGTATGTCAGATTTTATGAACTACAAAATGTAGATGCAGATTTATGCAGAATGCAGAAATTAAATTAGATTTTCAAAATAAAACATTAACATATAAAAATAAAATTGAAAAAATCTACATTCCTGAAGAAGAATGTAGAAAGCAATATTCAGAGTAATTGCACAGAGGAACTAATAAAGAAAATAAGAAGGAAATTTGAAGAAAAGCATTCTAAAATAAATATGAATGTACAATTTAGAACAGATGTTAGAGCTGAAATTCGCACAACTGTTGAAACCCCAATATGGAGTAAACAGTACCCCTATCCACTTTCAGCAAATACATTTATAAATAAAGAATTAAATAAAATGCTTAGGGATGGATTAATTCAACCATCCAAAAGTCCGTACAATTCTCCAAAATGGGTTGTACCTAAAAGATGGCACTGCAAAAATGCGACTTGTCATTGATTAGAAAAAATTAAATGAATTTAAAATTACGGATAAATATCCAATTCCTGACACAAATGTAGTCTTGTCAAATTTAGGAAAGGCAAGATACTTTTCAACTTTAGACTTAGAGTCAGGATTTCATCAAATGATAAATTGCACGACTGGATCGCATGTACTTGCTCATATGTGCGGTCACATCGTCGAATAAAATTTAAATAAAATGCACGACTTTACATACACATGAACTAGTTCTTATGCTACATAGATAATTGCTTAGTGGCTGCATATGTATGTATATAAAGGGTGTTTTTTTAGACGTGTGGTTTTCAAGAAGAAATAAAACGCATGATGTTATGGACAAGAATCTAGCTTTATTATAAGGGTTTGCATTATGTTCTAAAAATGATTTCAGGGAAGTGGCCGCCGTGGCTGGCTCGAATAAATTGCAGCCGTGGCCAAATTTTCCCAATTTTGTGAAAATTGGGATCGGTGGCAATTTCGTTTTGGGCCGAACCTGTGACGCGCTTGATGAGCGTTCGGCTTCAATTCTTGAACGAGTTGGATTTTGTAAGCCTGCAAACCAAGATCCTTCCGCGCGCGATGGCGGATGAACTCATTTGGGTCTTCTTCGGTACTCTGTTCCATCGAAACGAACCATTATTTTGGTAATACATTTCCACAATTTGCAAACTTTGTTCAGGAGTAAGTCTGTTCATTATGAAATCGCAAACCAAACTGACAACTGAACATAAATCAAGAGACAGCTGTCAAAAAGATAAACTCCGAAAAAAGTATTGCCAGATTGAAAACCACACGTCTATTAAAATAAAAAAATATTTTTTTTTAGAAAATTCTTTATTTTTTTTAATTAGTTTCAGAAATTTCTTGGAAAAACTAAGTATGCAATAAAATTTTAAAACGAAATGTCAATCTAAGAAAAAAAAAATTTGAAAATCGAAAAGCCGTTTTTTTTTGAAAAACTTTTCGAAAAAATATTTTAACTTTTTTTCTAGTATGTCATTATAAGGCAATCTGTAGTTTTCTTCTGGGAAAATTGTTTAAAAAATTCAATCCACCCATTTAAAAAAAAAAAAACATTTTTTTTTTTAATTTTAAAAAATCGAAAAAGAAAAGTTTTTGAAAATTTTGAAATGCGATATCATTGAATTATAAATGACTTCCTGTGTGTAAAATTTTATTGATAATATGGGGATAATAGTTTACGATAAAACCGTATTTAAAAAAACCGGTTATTTGAGAGGTACCGTTATAGAACAAATTTGGAAAAAATTATTCTAACTGAAAGAAATTTTGTAAAAAATTAGCACCCTGAAAGTTTTATCAAAATCTTTAGAGCCGTTTTCGAGAAAATCTAACTTTTTGTTTAAAATTGTATGGCAGGTACCGTTATTTTTCGACCTAGAGCAAAAATGAAAAACACCCCCCGAGATACTACCTAATAAATACTAAATACCAAGTTTGAAGCAAATCGCAAAGTTAAGTATTTACAAGGTTACAAGGAGAAAATGGTAAAGTATCCCAATGCATCTCAAAGAAAATTGACATAAATCTAGACAAAGAAGGATCGGAAGCAGTAAGACAATTAAAAGATTATTTCATACACGAAGTTGAATTGCTCAGCCAAACGTTGATAAAAAAATTGTCTTAACGACAGACGCGTCTAATTACGCAATATGTGGAGTATTATCACAGGATGATAAACCTGTTACATTTATATCGAAAACATTAAACAAAACTGAACGAAATTACGCCACAAATGAAAAAGAATTATATGCCATTGTATGGGCACTAAAAATCTTAGAACTTGTCTTTAGAAATTCACACAGACCATCAGCCATTAACTTACGCCATTTCTTCACGAAACCCAAACGTAAAAATAAAAAGATGGCATTCAATAATAAAAGAATACGCTCCAAAAATTATTTTTAAATCTGGCACAACAAATATTGTTGCAGACGCATTTTCAAGGCAAAATTTAAACAATATAATGTCAGATGGTTCACCAACCGATGCAATCATACATTCAGCAGAAAGTAGCGATAACACTACAAATACAAACAAACCATTAAATGATTTCAGACAACAATCTATTTGCAAAAGCAAGTTTTACAATACATGCAAAAATACAGAATTTTCCAAATAAAATGCGTCATATAATCGAATATGACATTGCAAAAGCAAGTTTTACAATACATGCAAAAATACAGAATTTTCCAAATAAAATGTGTCATATAATCGAATATGACATTAAGTCAAAAATATTAGAAGTTTTCAATAACAAATTCCTATATACAAATGATATTCCAAACATAGATGATCAATCTGCAATATTGTGCAACAAACACATTATAGAGAAAACATAAAACAAATTTATAGGGAATATTACTGGCCCAATATGCGTAAGCAATTTAAAGAATATACCAGACATTGCGACATATGCAATAAACTTAAATATGATAGACATCCACAAATAGCACTAATTGGAGAGGCTCCAATTCCAAGCAAGGAGGGAAAATTCCTTCATATAGATATTTTTTCTGCACAACAAACAAAATACATTACATGTGTTGACGCATATTCCTAATTTTTATTAGTCAAACGCCTTGACAACAAGTACAATTTAGAAGACAACATTTTGAGAATTACTACAAATATTTGCCAAAAATTAAATGAATAAATTAAATATAGAACTTAATTTCTGTGACCCAAGTCATATTTATACAAATGGTCAAGTAGAAAGGATTCATTCAACCCTAATAGAATTAACAAAATGTTTAAAAGAAGAATATGAAATTATAAGTACAACTGAAGCAATACTGTACTGTTGGGCGGCTCTCAACAGTATAACCAATCTATAAATTCTGTTACAAGTCTCAAACCTTTTGACATACCTTAAAACAAAACCGATCACAGTAGCATTAATAATAAATTAAAAGAAGTACAACTAAAAGTTTTAGAAAGAAGTAATGCAACGAGGAAAGTAAAAACATATAAGCCCAAAGAAGTAGTTTATGAGAAAATATTGCACTTGTAAAATAAAAACAAAATGATGAACAGTTATACAAAACAAATAGTAAAAGAAGATTTAGGAAGTAAGATAAGAACCGACACAAGAATAATTCACAAAGACAATATTAAGAGTACGAAATCTTTATTTGAGAAAAATGGAAAGTTATTATCAATTAATAAAGAAATTGCCAAATGTAAAAAAAATACATAAACGTTGAAAATTGTAAAATAGAGTTAAGATATAATTTTTGTAAATTAGTTTTTAATGAAACACGTTTGTCAAATTTATTAAATAACAAAGAATCAAATTGTAATAAAATAAAAAATAAAAAAAAAAAATAAAAAATAAAGTCCTAAACAAAGTTTGTATAGTTAGTAATAACAGCGGAATTATCGTTAACATGGATCAAGATACACCAAATTAAGCCTTTTCTTATATCCCAGATAAATGATATCAAAATTGGAGATAGAACTTTATTGTATAAAGATTTTTTTCTAAGAATATACCCAATAATCATGCCCTAAAATCCAGAAAATGAATAAGAGGACACCCTGTAGGGAACAAACAAACCGACAGATGTCAACAATTAAAATGCTTTGTTTATAATTACCTGCAACCTGTAAAAAGCTGTTATATTGATATTAGAAAAAGACACATAATTTAATTTATGTACAATTATTTATTTATTAAACTAAAAATAAACAGGGTGATGTAGTAAAAATATTTTTGTTGTGTATACATTATGTCACGATTATAAGATTGTTTTATATTTTTATGTTTGCAGACAACAGCATTGGTATACGTACAAGTACGGGTAGTGCAAATCCCAACGATGTTCAACAAACGATCAAACCATTCATACAAAACCAAATTACAACTTCGTCTTCATTTACGAAAACCCAAGCACCACAATCCCCAAAAAATGTGAACATTGCTCAAATGCAAGAAATCACAAATGTTTTTGACCATTTGATTAAAGCGGGTCCCTCAACACTAACAACAAATTCTAGCAATATGAGTTTAAAATCACCTACATTACCACCAATTATAGTGATAACATCATCTTCAGTAGACAACCCTGAAAAGGCTAGAAACAGAGATGAGAATATAAACGAAAATTGCCAAACCCAAACAACAGGCACATTGTCCAAAAACAAGATTGAAAATAAGGAAATATCAAATGGGATGCTCTATTCTATCGAGCATGATCTAGATTATTTATTAAATCGAACGAACAACATCTCTGTAAAAGTGATTCAAGACAGACCATCAATGTCGTTGCCTTTCACTTCGACATCACCGACAAATACTACATCAACTTTGTCTTACTTAGATGACCATGATGCTAATAATATTATTCCGCCCCCAGTTATCCAGAAAGGTTCTTTCCCAATCACAATGACTTCTTCAACCCAAAGGACACGTATCAGCGTTATTCATGACGTAATACTGGAAGACGATGCAGAGCAGGATATAAACTGATTTTGTTTGAATTCAAGTGGGTAGAATTTGTTGGAGTTCAAATATTCTCAAAAGCTCATTAGAAAGAATAAAACTGGATGAACAACCAAATTAAACTACAAACATAATTTCTATATCATTTTAAAATAGGAAACCATTTATCGTTCATTTAAAGAAAGGCTGCAAATGCTCACTTTGTTGTTCGAATTAATATGCTATAAATAAAATACTGTAAGATCTTACTTAATAAATATAGTTTGTACATAACAAATTTATTAAATAAAAATAAAAAAGGTTTTCATCTTAATGAATATACACTATGATAAGAAAGTCAAAATGAATAAGCCAGAACGTTTTCCAATACAAAATTAAAAGACCAAGTAAGTAGGAAAACTGCAAGGACCATCAATTTCATTATGGTCCTTATTGTTTTCTTTTATTTTTTGGCTGTAGCGAACTAAGAACAAGCTTGAATCTACGATCCAAGGCTGACCATTAAGGCAAGTATTAATATTAAAGTAATAAATGGTACATATTAATGAGATAATGCATGCTAAATAGTTTAATTAATAATTGAGGTTGCTATGTAGCATAATTGATAATAATATGAATTACGTTAGCGTTAGTATTGGTAAACTTACTTATGCGCGTTAAGGGTTCCTTCTAACCATAATTGTTACTGTGCTGAGCATTGTAATGCAGGAACTGAAGATTCGGCAAATGATAAGTTCCAGCGCATTTATTCAATTCTATATAGTTAAATGTGGCATCAATGTAAGTATTCGTAAGTTGGTGAATGAATATCATAGACCAAGAGCCCGCAGCACGATTTTGGGTGTGAGAGGCAACCGATTAAAAGTGGGATATATTGAAAGGTGGTATAAATCTAATAATAGAAACCTTAGTCTGGCAGCATACAAATGTGGCTTTAAACCGTTATACTAGGTTGAAAACCCCATATTTTTTCAAAAAATGGAGAATTTTGTACATAGTTCTCTATATTTCCACACCAACATTCACAATTTCGTTTAACATTTTCCATATTTTTGTTCCAGGTTAAATTCTTAATATAATAATTTAGACACGTTCTTTCCCTTAATCTGTAAGCACAACAAAATGGTCTTACAGTAGGGTTTCCAGAACATCTCCTTTAAAGAGAACATGTCCTCTTTTTCAATTAATAATAATAATAATAATAATATTTTTTACTAAGCGTCTGTAGGGTACATTGCCTTTTGGAATGCAACATGACGTTGCATGACACTAGTTAGAAGAATTAAAAAGATAGGAAAGAATTTTTTTTTCGGCGTTCAGTTCAGTTTTTAAAAAGCTTTAAGAATTATTAAAAAAAAGACTTTTTAATTTTATAAAGTATCCTAAAAATATGGTGGGTTAAAAATAAAAGATTGTGGAAAAAGTGAAGTGAAAACAAAATTAATGTTTGTTAAAAGTAAAAGTGGATAATAAAAAATATGAAATAAAATATACTGCTAATAAAATAAAAATCAAAATAAAGTTTAATAAAATTTGCCAATGGCGTGTTGGACGCCAACCAAATCGTATCTTAGATACATTGCGTCGCAAACAACTTGCGGGAAAAGAAAATATTTATTTTAAAGATCAAAAGGATCAAATAAATAAAAGAATACAAGAAGGTGAACAAAAACAAACAATTTTAGATGAATACAGATTACGAGCATGAGTATACCGTAAATAATCATAAACAAAAAATAGTAAAAAAAAGTTTTTTAGAGGGCAGCAACACAAAGGTGAAATTTGAAACCAAATTATCACTGTTGTATGCTCCAACAATTATATTACACAAAAAATCATCAAAAGGACAAATCACAGTATCACGTTTCAGCATCAGCTTCAATATCAGCATCAGTATCCCGATTTATTTAAGAAAGAATATTATTTTGTTTTTATATAAAATCAATTTGTTACATATTTATTTTTTAAGTGGCAGTTTCAATTTTTTTAGTTTATAGTAAATTATAAATTTTATTTTCTAAATTAAATTTTTCTACACATCTATAGTTTTTGCAAAATTATTTTTATACTGCAAGACTTACTTAAACAATTTGGCAAACTAACCATGGCAAACAACATAACTGAGGATACTATTACGAGGCTTATAGCTGCTAGCACTGCAAAATGGCAAGCTCAGATAGCCGCATTTGAAAAAGACTTTGGAAGGTGTTACTAATGCTTCATTAGTAACAGAATATAAAACCCAAACAATAGATGAGAGATTAGCCTGAACCGAAACACTAGATGTTATAAAATGATCGACTTTTCAGGAAGTCCAGGGGCATATGTTAGCTGGCGAGAAGCAAATAACTCGATGCGACTTTTCCAAAAAGACAGCAGAAGATATTTTTCCGCTTTGAATTTTTTTAGAAATAAAATAACTAGTAGTGCAAACGATATACTCACAAACCATGGCACAGTCTTATATTACAATGCAATCATTACAAGGTTAGACTTCGCTTACGCTGATAAGCGCCCCGCTCATATAATTGAGCAAGAGTTATCGATGACTACAATTTAGTTCACACTAAACTAACGCTCCTTATAAATAAAACCATTATGACCCACGGAACAGATACTAATTTAACAAAAGAGTTAAATACAACAAATACAATAAATGCTTAACGTATTTTTATCACCAGGCTTATCGCTCCTTTATAAAAGATTTTGTTTTCTCTTTCATCCGAAAATCTACCAAGTGCTTTGGCAAAAGCACAAGAATTAGAATCTAATAATGTGAGAGCTAATAAGCTAAAGGTGGAATGCGAAAATAATTTATATAAGGAATCTTTTTTAAAAGAAACCGAGGACTACCCATCATATTCAGGAACAGACCACGCAGAAAATTAAAAATATTCATAGACACGGGTGCAATCAGTTGCTATTGCAAACCTAACGTACTTGAAGACAGAAAAGTATTAGTTATTAGATACGAGTTAGGACAATTAACGGTTCAACAATAATTATTTATTTTTGTAACGTATATATTTTTGACAAATATGTATGTCAGATTTTATGAACTACAAAATGTAGATGCAGATTTATGCAGAATGCAGAAATTAAATTAGATTTTCAAAATAAAACATTAACATATAAAAATAAAATTGAAAAAATCTACATTCCTGAAGAAGAATGTAGAAAGCAATATTCAGAGTAATTGCACAGAGGAACTAATAAAGAAAATAAGAAGGAAATTTGAAGAAAAGCATTCTAAAATAAATATGAATGTACAATTTAGAACAGATGTTAGAGCTGAAATTCGCACAACTGTTGAAACCCCAATATGGAGTAAACAGTACCCCTATCCACTTTCAGCAAATACATTTATAAATAAAGAATTAAATAAAATGCTTAGGGATGGATTAATTCAACCATCCAAAAGTCCGTACAATTCTCCAAAATGGGTTGTACCTAAAAGATGGCACTGCAAAAATGCGACTTGTCATTGATTAGAAAAAATTAAATGAATTTAAAATTACGGATAAATATCCAATTCCTGACACAAATGTAGTCTTGTCAAATTTAGGAAAGGCAAGATACTTTTCAACTTTAGACTTAGAGTCAGGATTTCATCAAATGATAAATTGCACGACTGGATCGCATGTACTTGCTCATATGTGCGGTCACATCGTCGAATAAAATTTAAATAAAATGCACGACTTTACATACACATGAACTAGTTCTTATGCTACATAGATAATTGCTTAGTGGCTGCATATGTATGTATATAAAGGGTGTTTTTTTAGACGTGTGGTTTTCAAGAAGAAATAAAACGCATGATGTTATGGACAAGAATCTAGCTTTATTATAAGGGTTTGCATTATGTTCTAAAAATGATTTCAGGGAAGTGGCCGCCGTGGCTGGCTCGAATAAATTGCAGCCGTGGCCAAATTTTCCCAATTTTGTGAAAATTGGGATCGGTGGCAATTTCGTTTTGGGCCGAACCTGTGACGCGCTTGATGAGCGTTCGGCTTCAATTCTTGAACGAGTTGGATTTTGTAAGCCTGCAAACCAAGATCCTTCCGCGCGCGATGGCGGATGAACTCATTTGGGTCTTCTTCGGTACTCTGTTCCATCGAAACGAACCATTATTTTGGTAATACATTTCCACAATTTGCAAACTTTGTTCAGGAGTAAGTCTGTTCATTATGAAATCGCAAACCAAACTGACAACTGAACATAAATCAAGAGACAGCTGTCAAAAAGATAAACTCCGAAAAAAGTATTGCCAGATTGAAAACCACACGTCTATTAAAATAAAAAAATATTTTTTTTTAGAAAATTCTTTATTTTTTTTAATTAGTTTCAGAAATTTCTTGGAAAAACTAAGTATGCAATAAAATTTTAAAACGAAATGTCAATCTAAGAAAAAAAAAATTTGAAAATCGAAAAGCCGTTTTTTTTTCGAAAAACTTTTCGAAAAAATATTTTAACTTTTTTTCTAGTATGTCATTATAAGGCAATCTGTAGTTTTCTTCTGGGAAAATTGTTTAAAAAATTCAATCCACCCATTAAAAAAAAAAAAAACATTTTTTTTTTTAATTTTAAAAAATCGAAAAAGAAAAGTTTTTGAAAATTTTGAAATGCGATATCATTGAATTATAAATGACTTCCTGTGTGTAAAATTTTATTGATAATATGGGGATAATAGTTTACGATAAAACCGTATTTAAAAAAACCGGTTATTTGAGAGGTACCGTTATAGAACAAATTTGGAAAAAATTATTCTAACTGAAAGAAATTTTGTAAAAAATTAGCACCCTGAAAGTTTTATCAAAATCTTTAGAGCCGTTTTCGAGAAAATCTAACTTTTTGTTTAAAATTGTATGGCAGGTACCGTTATTTTTCGACCTAGAGCAAAAATGAAAAACACCCCCCGAGATACTACCTAATAAATACTAAATACCAAGTTTGAAGCAAATCGCAAAGTTAAGTATTTACAAGGTTACAAGGAGAAAATGGTAAAGTATCCCAATGCATCTCAAAGAAAATTGACATAAATCTAGACAAAGAAGGATCGGAAGCAGTAAGACAATTAAAAGATTATTTCATACACGAAGTTGAATTGCTCAGCCAAACGTTGATAAAAAAATTGTCTTAACGACAGACGCGTCTAATTACGCAATATGTGGAGTATTATCACAGGATGATAAACCTGTTACATTTATATCGAAAACATTAAACAAAACTGAACGAAATTACGCCACAAATGAAAAAGAATTATATGCCATTGTATGGGCACTAAAAATCTTAGAACTTGTCTTTAGAAATTCACACAGACCATCAGCCATTAACTTACGCCATTTCTTCACGAAACCCAAACGTAAAAATAAAAAGATGGCATTCAATAATAAAAGAATACGCTCCAAAAATTATTTTTAAATCTGGCACAACAAATATTGTTGCAGACGCACTTTCAAGGCAAAATTTAAACAATATAATGTCAGATGGTTCACCAACCGATGCAATCATACATTCAGCAGAAAGTAGCGATAACACTACAAATACAAACAAACCATTAAATGATTTCAGACAACAATCTATTTGCAAAAGCAAGTTTTACAATACATGCAAAAATACAGAATTTTCCAAATAAAATGCGTCATATAATCGAATATGACATTGCAAAAGCAAGTTTTACAATACATGCAAAAATACAGAATTTTCCAAATAAAATGTGTCATATAATCGAATATGACATTAAGTCAAAAATATTAGAAGTTTTCAATAACAAATTCCTATATACAAATGATATTCCAAACATAGATGATCAATCTGCAATATTGTGCAACAAACACATTATAGAGAAAACATAAAACAAATTTATAGGGAATATTACTGGCCCAATATGCGTAAGCAATTTAAAGAATATACCAGACATTGCGACATATGCAATAAACTTAAATATGATAGACATCCACAAATAGCACTAATTGGAGAGGCTCCAATTCCAAGCAAGGAGGGAAAATTCCTTCATATAGATATTTTTTCTGCACAACAAACAAAATACATTACATGTGTTGACGCATATTCCTAATTTTTATTAGTCAAACGCCTTGACAACAAGTACAATTTAGAAGACAACATTTTGAGAATTACTACAAATATTTGCCAAAAATTAAATGAATAAATTAAATATAGAACTTAATTTCTGTGACCCAAGTCATATTTATACAAATGGTCAAGTAGAAAGGATTCATTCAACCCTAATAGAATTAACAAAATGTTTAAAAGAAGAATATGAAATTATAAGTACAACTGAAGCAATACTGTACTGTTGGGCGGCTCTCAACAGTATAACCAATCTATAAATTCTGTTACAAGTCTCAAACCTTTTGACATACCTTAAAACAAAACCGATCACAGTAGCATTAATAATAAATTAAAAGAAGTACAACTAAAAGTTTTAGAAAGAAGTAATGCAACGAGGAAAGTAAAAACATATAAGCCCAAAGAAGTAGTTTATGAGAAAATATTGCACTTGTAAAATAAAAACAAAATGATGAACAGTTATACAAAACAAATAGTAAAAGAAGATTTAGGAAGTAAGATAAGAACCGACACAAGAATAATTCACAAAGACAATATTAAGAGTACGAAATCTTTATTTGAGAAAAATGGAAAGTTATTATCAATTAATAAAGAAATTGCCAAATGTAAAAAAAATACATAAACGTTGAAAATTGTAAAATAGAGTTAAGATATAATTTTTGTAAATTAGTTTTTAATGAAACACGTTTGTCAAATTTATTAAATAACAAAGAATCAAATTGTAATAAAATAAAAGAGAAAAATTTTATATTTAGAAATTATAAAAGATGGATCAATAATAATGTCTGGAGAGCACATTATTGAAAATACAACTATAAATGGAGTTTATTTAATCACTTTTCAAAATACCACAACCATAGACGGAAAAATATATGCGAACCCAATAGCTGTTATCCAAAATTATTGAAAACTTACACCATAGATAAATATAAAATAAATAATTACTATGAATCAATTAATGAGGAACATAAATTTGAAAACATAAACCCGATGGAAATGTTACAAGAATCACGTCATTTACATTAATGATCATTATTAAGTAAGTTAGTAAGTAAGTAATCAATTTATTTATTTAAGTTAACAAATTCAAGTACAATTTCTTTTATGAATTTAAAAGCTATGGCCTAGCCGTCAGCCTGGTTAGCTGACTAAGGTTTCAGTGTCAGCCACCGCTTGACAAAGACCAATAGGAAGTTGCACAATGTTTCAAGCAGGCGCTAATTTCATCAGTTAGCGTGCCTTTAGTCACAACTGGTAATATTTGCCTAATATGCTAATCCTCCAAATAATAGATTATTACCCCTTAGGTCTTGTATTGTTCCACACTACAAAGAAAATCTTGTAATACTTTGGCTTTATGGCTATTTTTCGATACAGTGCAGATTTTCCATACAGCAAATTCCATGTTTAAAATACTAATAGAATATTTTAAACATGGAATTTGCTGTTTTTCCCCCAGGAAGTAAAGTTAAAGCTATTCCCGAGGCAATAATTTTTTCTGAACGTATTTTGACCAATAAAAGATTTATCAAAAATGTCTTGCCTGTTCTACCTGTAGCGTCTAAAAATATAAACCACTAACGTTGGCCTTCACACTATCAATTAGAAGTCGGGAAACTTGATTTTGTTCGTGGTTTAATCTTGGTTTATTCTGAATTATCGTATGTTAAAGTTCAATTGTATTAAAATGTGTCTGTTCCATATATTATCTGTTCAAATTATCAACAATTTCTTCAGTCGCTTGTGGAGATGGTAAACCATAATTAGAGAGTGTATTACCACCTATGGAAATAAGAAAACCTTGTAAATGAGCATTTACGTCTGCATCTGGGTAATGTAGTTGGAAGTCTCTTACATAATCATCCATGAAATGATCCTTAAATTTGTCCCATAACTCTGAAGGATTAAAAACATTGCAGAATATTATTGCAATTGGGAATAGCTCTCGCAATTTAGATGCACTGCTGTTAAATAACTGCATCTTTTAATGTGTCGCACCAGTGATTATCGCCTTCTATCAAGCCAAGTGCTGGATATGCTGCTTGATATGTAGGATGTAAGGTAACATTTACGCTTTTGAGACTTTGGAAAAATATTGGCCCCATTGGCAACATTTAATAACATTCTTTAATGAATGGTAACATTCCCGATTAAAAGGCTGAATCGTTTGAATTCTAACAAGAGTATGTTGGTGAAATATGCCAGGACGACCCTCCACAGGGGTTCCACGGCGTCACCGTTAAAATGTTGTATTATGTTTATTAAATGTGTAGTAACCTAGTATTTCTTGATACAATTATAGAGCTCAAGTTCGTCCTTATTCCACAAATCGAATAACGCTATTATTGTCGTATTTCTCGGATTTTCTACAACTTTGCCGACATTGTTTGGATTAAAATAAATTCTCTCTCATTTTCTATATGGATATCCAGATGTGTTACTGCGGGAAAACGTTCGTGAATCGAATATGATAATATGTGCCAGACTGCTTCGGAAGTGCTTATATATCTGCCAATTTGATATGGTGTCACTTCATCGTTAGGATTTTTTCCACCAAATACCGCCAAGTTTGAACCTTTGTTTATATACTTCCAAACATATTTTATTGATTTCACACTCCTATAATGTTCAAGGTTGATATGTGCTCTAAAAATGCGTGACAATACTGGTGAAAATGAAACATTCCAGCGATTGTCGATACGAATAGAGTTAGTCCGTGTTCGGATTGTCGTTTGCATACCACAGTGTTTTAGGTGAACAACGTCTGTAAAAAAGATAACCATCCTGGCATGTAATAGATATAGGAAATCTTTCACTACAAATACCGTTCTTAATACACGGAGTTGGAGGATTGTAAGGGCCACATGGACAGTGTACTATGTGGGTTTTGACTACATCAAAAAGCTTTGGATCAACTTCTGTGTCTGGTAGTTCTGTTAGAATAACATCATCGATTTACAGAGCTCTTATTTTCGTTTCAAACCATATCAAAATATGGGCATAAGGCAAATAACGCTTCGGTCAAAGTTATATCAATCTTCCCCATAAGCAAACAATAGAGGATATTGTACAGCATCATATGATCTGTGAGTTTCGGCGATTCTCTGCAATCTATTATCGTTTGTGTGAAATATTATGTCTCGATCACAATCTTGCATTAGCTATTACACATATATACTTCGTTCGTTGAGGATTCATTATGTAGACCGCTATGCTCCGCTGACGTTCGTCGATCAGCATTTATAACTATTTTATTGCCATTTTCGTTTGAAATTAGGGGGGACGATTGAAGAGCAGTTTTAAAATTACGAATGTATCTGTTTATTTCAAAAAGCATTCTTTGCAAGCTTTCTACTTACAACGGGCTTAGACTTGGAAAACACTGTAATCTTGCGTCCCTTTGTAGTACATAATCATTTATAAAATATATTTGTAAAAATGATTCTCTCGCATTATCAAATAGAAGAGGGGAGCCAATTAAATTATAGACGTATTTTAAGCGTAGGCTTAAAAATGAACTTCTTTTGCCCCAAAAGAAGTCATTTGAAAAGCCGAAATAAAACGCCTAATATTATTATTGAGATTGATCATTTTCACCACATAACAAAGGCTTAAATGGCTCAGGTGGTTGCTGAATATAGTCTAAGCGCACTTTTCCAGAAGAACAACATTAGCAGCCGCCTTGACAGCAGAGTTAAGGTGATTTGCTACATGGGCGATGATTGCCTATGAATGCCCTTTGAGGTTCAACGTTGCCCCATCTCCGATGGGAAAAATTCGCGTGTTTGACACCAGAGTCGGAGTACAAACACTATTATTCCAATGAGGTTCTATACAACGGGGCCAATACAAAGAGGATAGATACTTATTAATTAAGCTTCAACTAATGGACATATCTTTGGGGCTTACTACCCGCGAGATAAATATTTTGAAAGTACACGTTCGAGTAGTTTTATCCCGCCCGAGGCTTTCCTATACCTTGATAGTCGAGGGCTGATTCAGGATAGATCGGCGATTCCGTTGATCTACCACGTTGACCACCAAACAGTCCATAGGCGGCTCCTTCACGACCGAGACATAGTCGCTGGAAGCAAATCAGAGTTACTCCAATTGAGTAGGGCCGTGCCCGACCGGGATAGGAAAAAGCTATTGATCAGGTCCACCAGTTTTGGTGGGTTAATTAAAGCCGCTAATTTCAGTCGACATAAAATTGCTTATGGTCGAGATACATTATCTGAGGGTAGCCTTAAGTTAGGTTTGTTGCGGTGGCACAAAAAAAATATAAAAGCACAAAAAATAAATATAAAAACACTAAGAAAAATAAAAAAAGTTTGCTGTGGCTATTCTAGATTTAAGTATTGTTGCGAAGCAGGTTTCCATGGAGAATTTTTGCACGGCTAGGCTCGACTGAGTGGGGGGTGGTTCTTGCCGCTTCCACGGTTCCCTCCTGTTCAGCAAACAAAATTATCGAGCCTAAAGTGTACAAAAATAAGGATAGGAAAAGGAAGGATGAGAATAATTAAAAAAATCTACTCTAAAAGTGTAAGGAAACGGTTACACAAACACAAGGATCTTGACGCCATCAAAGGGAAAAACGCAAGTAAGTAAAGTGCATTTATAATTAATAACTAACCTAACTAATCTACTATAAAATAAAATAATAAAAAAATTAATAATAACAAACCCACCACCAAAATAAAATAAAGTTAATACTTAATGATTCAAAATAGCTTTTGACGGCCTTTAGTCCATCAAATATTGGCGTTTCGTCCCGGTAACTCACTTGGACTCATCAGTTGACAGTGAGTACCTTTATCAAGACGCAACTTTCGATTTTTTCAGTTCAACATATATAAAAATTTTGCGAAAAACTTAATGTGAACTATATCCAACAAGATTAAAATTGTAATCATTAAGTTAGAAAGAAAGAGGTTTAAGTCCGTGGCCAGACTAAGTTAATGA
The DNA here is from genome assembly GCA_963971375.1 of Platycheirus rosarum. Classification (NCBI taxonomy): domain Eukaryota; kingdom Metazoa; phylum Arthropoda; class Insecta; order Diptera; family Syrphidae; genus Platycheirus; species Platycheirus rosarum. Next base: position 35,614 of record CAXARV010000095.1, read on the forward strand.
AATGAAGGTTTTAATACAAACTCTATACTACGTTGTAAGGAAAAAAATTAAAAAAAACAACTAAGTAGAAGACTCAGCACTAATTTTGGACTAGTTGAATTATTGATTCAAAGTAGCTTTTTACGGCTTTAGTCCATCAAAAATTGGCGTTTCGTCCCAAGTGAGTTACTTGGACTCATCATTTGACAGTGAGTACCTTTGTCAAGACGCAACTTTCGATTTGTTCAGTTCAACATATATAACGTTTTTCCGAAAAACTTAATGTGAACTATATCCAACAAGATTAAAATTGTAATCATTAAGTTGGAAAGAAAGAGATTTAAGTCTGTTTTTTTTAATTTAAAAAAATCGAAAAAGAAAAGTTTTTGAAAATTTTGAAATGCGATATCATTGAATTATAAATGACTTCCTGTGTGTAAAATTTTATTGAAATCGGGATAATAGTTTACGATAATACCGTATTTAAAAAAACCGGTTATTTGAGAGGTACCGTTATAGAACAAATTTCGAAAAAAATATTCTAACTGAAAGATGTATTATTGTAAAAAATTAGCACCCTGAAAGTTTTATCAAAATCTTTAGAGCCGTTTTCGAGAAAATCTAACTTTTTGTTCAAAATTGTATGGCAGGTACCGTTATTTTTCGACCTAGAGCAAAAATGAAAAACACCCCCCGAGATACTACCTAATAAATACTAAATACCAAGTTTGAAGCAAATCGCAAAGTTAAGTATTTACAAGGTTACAAGGAGAAAATGGTAAAGTATCCCAATGCATCTCAAAGAAAATTGACATAAATCTAGACAAAGAAGGATCGGAAGCAGTAAGACAATTAAAAGATTATTTCATACACGAAGTTGAATTGCTCAGCCAAACGTTGATAAAAAAATTGTCTTAACGACAGACGCGTCTAATGATGCAATATGTGGAGTATTATCACAGGATGATAAACCTGTTACATTTATATCGAAAACATTAAACAAAACTGAACGAAACTACGCCACAAATGAAAAAGAATTATATGCCATTGTATGGGCACTAAAAATCTTAGAACTTGTCTTTATGATGTTTCCAATTTAGAAATTCACACAGACCATCAGCCATTAACTTACGCCATTTCTTCAAGAAACCCAAACGTAAAAATAAAAAGATGGCATTCAATAATAAAAGAATACGCTCCAAAAATTATTTTTAAATCTGGCACAACAAATATTGTTGCAGACGCACTTTCAAGGCAAAATTTAAACAATATAATGTCAGATGGTTCACCAACCGATGCAATCATACATTCAGCAGAAAGTAGCGATAACACTACAAATACAAACAAACCATTAAATGATTTCAGACAACAATCTATTTGCAAAAGCAAGTTTTACAATACATGCAAAAATACAGAATTTTCCAAATAAAATGCGTCATATAATCGAATATGACATTGCAAAAGCAAGTTTTACAATACATGCAAAAATACAGAATTTTCCAAATAAAATGCGTCATATAATCGAATATGAAATTAAGTCAAAAATATTAGAAGTTTTCAATAACAAATTCCTATATACAAATGATATTCCAAACATAGATGATCAATCTGCAATATTGTGCAACAAACACATTATAGAGAAAACATAAAACAAATTTATAGGGAATATTACTGGCCCAATTTGCGTAAGCAATTTAAAGAATATACCAGACATTGCGACATATGCAATAAACTTAAATATGATAGACATCCACAAATAGCACTAATTGGAGAGGCTCCAATTCCAAGCAAGGAGGGAAAATTCCTTCATATAGATATTTTTTCTGCACAACAAACAAAATACATTACATGTGTTGACGCATATTCCTAATTTTTATTAGTCAAACCCCTTGACAACAAGTACAATTTAGAAGACAACATTTTGAGAATTACTACAAATATTTGCCAAAAATTAAATGAATAAATTAAATATAGAACTTAATTTCTGTGACCCAAGTCATATTTATACAAATGGTCAAGTAGAAAGGATTCATTCAACCCTAATAGAATTAACAAAATGTTTAAAAGAAGAATATGAAATTATAAGTACAACTGAAGCAATACTGTACTGTTGGGCGGCTCTCAACAGTATAACCAATCTTAAATTCTGTTACAAGTCTCAAACCTTTTGACATACCTTACAACAAAACCGATCACAGTAGTATTAATAATAAATTAAAAGAAGTACAATTAAAAGTTTTAGAAAGAAGTAATGCAACGAGGAAAGTAAAAACATATAAGCCCAAAGAAGTAGTTTATGAGAAAATATTGCACTTGTAAAATAAAAACAAAATGATGAACAGTTATACAAAACAAATAGTAAAAGAAGATTTAGGAAGTAAGATAAGAACCGACACAAGAATAATTCGCAAAGACAATATTAAGAGTACGAAATCTTTATTTGAGAAAAATGGAAAGTTATTATCAATTAATAAAGAAATTGCCAAATGTAATAAAAATACATAAACGTTGAAAATTGTAAAATAAGATATAATTTTTGTAAATTAGTTTTTAATGAAACACGTTTGTCAAATTTATTAAATAACAAAGAATCAAATTGTAATAAAATAAAAGAGAAAAATTTTATATTTAGAAATTATAAAAGATGGATCAATAATAATGTCTGGAGAGCACATTATTGAAAATACAACTATAAATGGAGTTTATTTAATCACTTTTCAAAATACCACAACCATAGACGGAAAAATATATGCGAACCCAATAGCTGTTATCCAAAATTATTGAAAACTTAAACCATAGATAAATATAAAATAAATAATTACTATGAATCAATTAATGAGGAACTTAAATTTGAAAACATAAACCCGATGGAAATGTTACAAGAATCACGTCATTTACATTAATGATCATTATTAAGTAAGTAAGTAAGTAAGTAATCAATTTATTTATTTAAGTTAACAAATTCAAGTACAATTTCTTTTATGAATTTAAAAGCTATGGCCTAGCCGTCAGCCTGGTTAGCTGACTAAGGTTTCAGTGTCAGCCACCGCTTGACAAAGACCAATAGGAAGTTGCACAATGTTTCAAGCAGGCGCTAATTTCATCAGTTAGCGTGCCTTTAGTCACAACTGGTAATATTTGCCTAATATGCTAATCCTCCAAATAATAGATTATTACCCCTTAGGTCTTGTTTTGTTCCACACTACAAAGAAAATCTTGTAATACTTTGGCTTTATGGCTATTTTTCGATACAGTGCAGATTTTCCATACAGCAAATTCCATGTTTAAAATACTAATAGAATATTTTAAACATGGAATTTGCTGTTTTTCCCCCAGGAAGTAAAGTTAAAGCTATTCCCGAGGCAATATTTTTTTCTGAACGTATTTTGACCAATAAAAGATTTATCAAAAATGTCTTGCCTGTTCTACCTGGAGCGTCTAAAAATATAAACCACTAACGTTGGCTTTCACACTATCAATGAGAAGTCGGGAAACTTGATTTTGTTCGTGGTTTAATCTTGGTTTATTCTGAATTATCGTATGTTAAAGTTCAATTGTATTAAAATTTGTCTGTTCCATATATTATCTGTTCAAATTATCAACAATTTCTTCAGTCGCTTGTGGAGATGGTAAACCATAATTAGAGAGTGTATTACCACCTATGGAAATAAGAAAACCTTGTAAATGAGCATTTACGTCTGCATCTGGGTAATGTAGTTGGAAGTCTCTTACATAATCATCCATGAAATGATCCTTAAATTTGTCCCATAACTCTGAAGGATTAAAAACATTGCAGAATATTATTGCAATTGGGAATAGCTCTCGCAATTTAGATGCACTGCTGTTTTAATGTGTCGCACCAGTGATTATCGCCTTCTATCAAGCCAAGTGCTGGATATGCTGCTTGATATGTAGGATGTAAGGTAACATTTACGCTTTTGAGACTTTGGAAAAATATTGGCCCCTTGGCAACATTTAATAACATTCTTTAATGAATGGTAACATTCCCGATTAAAAGGCTGAATCGTTTGAATTCTAACAAGAGTATGTTGGTGAAATATGCCAGGACGACCCTCCACAGGGGTTCCACGGCGTCACCGTTAAAATGTTGTATTATGTTTATTAAATGTGTAGTAACCTAGTATTTCTTGATACAATAATAGAGCTCAAATTCGTCCTTATTCCACAAATCGAATAACGCTATTATTGTCGTATTTCTCGGATTTTCTACAACTTTGCCGACATTGTTTGGATTAAAATAAATTCTCTCTCATTTTCTATATGGATATCCAGATGTGTTACTGCGGGAAAACGTTCGTGAATCGAATATGATAATATGCGCCAGACTGCTTCGGAAGTGCTTATGTATCTGCCAATTTGATATGGTGTCACTTCATCGTTAGAATTTTTTCCACCAAATACCGCCAAGTTTGAACCTTTGTTTATATACTTCCAAACATATTTTATTGATTTCACACTCCTATAATGTTCAAGGTTGATATGTGCTCTAAAAATGCGTGACAATACTGGTGAAAATGAAACATTCCAGCGATTGTCGATATGAATAGAGTTAGTCCGTGTTCGGATTGTCGTTTGCATACCACAGTGTTTAAGGTGAACAACGTCTGTAAAAAAGATAACCATCCTGGCATGTAATAGATATAGGAAATCTTTCACTACAAATACCGTTCTTAATACACGGAGTTGGAGGATTGTAAAGGCCACATGGACAGTGTACTATGTGGGTTTTGACTACATCAAAAAGCTTTGGATCAACTTCTGTGTCTGGTAGTTCTGTTAGAATAACATCATCGATTTACAGAGCTCTTATTTTCGTTTCAAACCATATCAAAATATGGGCATAAGGCAAATAACGCTTCGGTCAAAGTTATATCAATCTTCCCCATAAGCAAACAATAGAGGATATTGTACAGCATCATATGATCTGTGAGTTTCGGCGATTCTCTGCAATCTATTATCGTTTGTGTGAAATATTATGTCTCGATCACAATCTTGCATTAGCTATTACACATATATACTTCGTTCGTTGAGGATTCATTATGTAGACCGCTATGCTCCGCTGACGTTCGTCGATCAGCATTTATAACTATTTTATTGCCATTTTCGTTTGAAATTAGGGGGGACGATTGAAGAGCAGTTTTAAAATTACGAATGTATCTGTTTATTTCAAAAAGCATTCTTTGCAAGCTTTCTACTTACAACGGGCTTAGATTTGGAAAACACTGTAATCTTGCGTCCCTTTGTAGTACATAATCATTTATAAAATATATTTGTAAAAATGATTCTCTCGCATTATCAAATAGAAGAGGGGAGCCAATTAAATGATAGACGTATTTTAAACGTAGGCTTAAAAATTCCTTCATGAACTTCTTTTGCCCCAAAAGAAGTCATTTGAAAAGCCGAAATAAAACGCCTAATATTATTATTGAGATTGATCATTTTCACCACATAACAAAGGCTTAAATGGCTCAGGTGGTTGCTGAATAAAGTCTAAGCGCACTTTTCCAGAAGAACAACATTAGCAGCCGCCTTGACAGCAGAGTTAAGGTGATTTGCTACATGGGCGATGATTGCCTATGAATGCCCTTTGAGGTTCAACGTTGCCCCATCTCCGATGGGAAAAATTCGCGTGTTTGACACCAGAGCCGGAGTACAAACACTATTATTCCAATGAGGTTCTATACAACGGGGCCAATACAAAGAGGATAGATACTTATTAATTAAGCTTCCACTAATGGACATATCTTTGGGACTTACTACCCGCGAGATAAATATTTTGAAAGTACACGTTCGAGTAGTTTTATCCCGCCCGAGGCTTTCCTATAGTAAAATAGTAAAACATTAAGTTTTTCGCAAAAATTTTATATATGTTGAACTGAACAAATCGAAAGTTGCGTCTTGACAAAGGTACTCACTGTCAACTGATGAGTCCAAGTGAGTTACCGGGACGAAACCCCAATTTTTGATGAACTAAAGGTCGTAAAAAGCTATTTTGAATCAATAATTCAACAAAGTTCAAAATTAGTGCTGAGTCTTCTACTTAGTTGTTTTTTTAGTTTTTTAATTTTATTTTCTTACAACGTAGTAGATAGAGTTTGTATTAAAACCTTCATTTTGGTAATACTTAATCTAAATTCCTATGCTAAGCCCTAATCCTAATGCACCCTACTTTTTCTCTTCACTGGATAACGCCATGCTGTATCCCAAACGCTCGTTTGATGTTATTGACGAAGTCTGGCTAATGGTTTGCTAATCCCACTTTAAAGATGTGTGGATGTTTGATAGAGCCGTCCAGAGGTAAGATCGGGCGTGACATTTATATACGGACAGAATGTGACTGGTAGGTCAGTATAGGGGCTGTCTTCGTTGAATATCTGCCAAGAAGACAGCATTAAGAAGTATCCTTCTGATACTTGGGTGGGCTGGCTAGACCTCGTCAACAACATCAGACGAGCGTTTGAGATTCCGGCATGACGATGTCAAGGGGGAAGAAAAGTGTAGTGCATTAATTTTAAGGTCTAGTATAGAATTTTAGATTAAGCATTTTTTTTATTATTGGTGGTGGAATATTTTTGGTTGTTTTATTAGTTTTATTTTGTTGTAGGGTTTAGTAAGGTTAGTTTGTTATTTTACATGCACTATACTTACGGTTTCCCTTGGATATAGTCAATATGGCTAGGTTTGTGTAACCATTTACTTACCCTTTTAGAGTAGAGTTATCCTTCTCCTCATCCTTCCTTTTCCTTTCCTTATTTATTTTTTCTTCGGCACGATAATTTTGTTTGTCGAACAAGAGGGAAGAGGCAAGAACCACCCCCAATCCGTTGAGCTAAGCCGTACAACGACAAGCGTGCCGCCGCCCTTCTACTGCCCCAAAGAAATTCCCGCGTGGAAACCTGCTTCGCAACAGTATTTTAGTTTTATTTTAAGTATTTTAAAGCTTATTTTTAAATAAATTTTAAGTTACTTTTAAGTAGTTTAAGATGGATTAAGAAAATTATTCAGTCGTTGTCGTCTGTTTTCATTGGTTTTAATATCCCGTATAACGCATGTCGTTTGTCTGGCAGTAACCAAACGCCGCACCGTGTAGTGCCCCGTTGCTTAGTGGTTAGTGTGTTGGACTGCTAAACGTAGAGCCTGGGTTCGAGTCCTACTCATAGCCACCTTCTTTTCCAGGGTACTGCCTCTTGCGAGGAACTGACAAATCTAATTTTCTCGAAAAATTGCATCTCATGTAGCCGTTCGGACTCCGCGGTAAATTGTAGGTCCCTTACATTCTTTCAGATAAATCAAAGACACTCAGAAATTTTTGAGAGTATAAGGAGCTTAAGGAGCTGTCGCGCCAATAAATTAAATTTAATTTTATTTAATTTAACCAAACGCCGTTCTCGATCGAAAGTTGTTTCTGACCTGACTGAACAATGGTACTTACACTTTCACGGAGCTGTGCTAAGCGGTCAATTCCCTGTCCTTGTGGCTCATGATATTGATCACATTGTTCTGTAACATGGATGTCTTGTTGTTTTTGACTTTCAAATTAACGTTGATTTTGGTGAAGTCAACGATCAGTTTAAAATCGCTGTTCTCTAGAATCATCTGATTTTACGCCGTGTCAAACACGGTCATCTTCTAACCGGTTTTCTCTAGAATGGTCTGATTCTCGACTTCGCAAGAATGCGTGTTGAACACTATATTTTTCTAATCGCTGCTCTCTAGAAATATCCCATTCTATATTTCACAATACAGCGTGTTGAAAACGGTAGTTTTCTAATCGCTCTTTTATAGAATTGTTTGATTCAAGGTTTCGCAATACAGTGTCAAATACGGTCGTTTTCTAATCTTTACTCTGTTGAATCATCTGGTTCTTTTTCTAATCGCTGCTTTCAAGAATTATCCAATTCTAGGTGTCCCGATACGGAGTCTCGAATACAATCATCTTTTTTCTAGAATAATTGTCTGATTCTAGGCTTTGCGAGACAACGTGTCGAATACGATCGGTTTTAAGACGCTGTTCTCTAGAATTCTGAGATTCTTGACTTCTTAACAATAAATGACGGGTTGTATCCAACTTTAATCTTTCGGTTTTCTCAGAACAACTTTCATTTCACCTTGAAATGGATTGCCTTAATCTACAATTTGTAACACGACTTTCTTTATCCTGTTGATATTCGTTATCACGTCGCAATTATTGATTTTCGGCCTTTTTTATTTTAAGAGAGATTGGACTTTCTTTTAGATAGATATGGCTTATAGGCTTACTTGCCTTAAGTAAAAGGATTACTTTCAGTTTAAACCAAAGAGCTTATTTACTTTACACGAACGAATATTCTCTGCGCGAGTTTAAAATACTAATGTCATTTCTCAGAAAGAAACATCAAACGAAGTTGTCCGTGGTTCGTCATATTTATTCTTCCATGGGTTTATTCCCTTCTTCTTTATAAATATAAAAGGCATACGCATGATATAATCTTTATCCACCAGGTAAGTCTTATCTCGTTTTGTTATAAGTACCGTATATATAGATAATAATATGGCTAAATTTAATATTTTTGATTCATATAGAAATTATATACAGGGAAAACTACATTTTCAATAATATTTCCATTTCAGCGGCACCTATCGGCCAAACTTTTGCCAAAGGCTTTCTTTTTATTATTTTTATTATTATTTGATTTGATTTTTATAAATATTATATTTGAGTCAAATCGGTCCAAAATAATACATTTTTTCCTAGAGAGAGTGAATTAAGTTAACTAAGTTGTTTAAGTTATGCAATTTTTCATTATTTAAACTAGTAAAAAGTTAACAAAAAATTACAAAATAACTTTCAAACTGACAGTCAAAATATTCTGTACTCACAAACAATAAACAATCTTCAATTCCAACAAAGAACGTAGGAGAATTAAAACTTTAAAATTTCTTACAAAACACAAAAACTGTTTTGGCGGCAAGTCCTATATGCAACCTAAAGCGCGAAACAGATTGAACCAGCGACAGCACCAGCACCGTCAACAGCAAACAGCACGCTGACCAGCAAAATAAATTGAAACAAATTGCTACCAGCACCAGCATCGTCTTTTTATTTCTGTTTGACACTTTGTGTCATAAAAAAGTATACGAAGTTTTCTTTTGCCCCTGAATTTCACTTGCTCAAAGTTGGTAGCAATGGAACAGCAACAGCAAATTTAGGACTTTGGTCTAACGACGCTGGTGACGTTGCTGGTGCTGGTCTAATCTAATTTGAGCCATTGAAATACATTGGTTCTAAATTAATGGCGGCCGCTGTTGCTGGTGCTGTTGCTGTTGCTGGTTCAATCTGTTTCACGCATAAGAGAAAGTCATCGGAAATATCTCCGGTTAGCACCCCAAACAGTAAGAAATCTGTGCCAATGACAAATATTCAAATGTCAGAACAAATTATGCAATCCAAAGTTTTGAAAAATATATTAGATGAATTCTAAAAGAACATTTAAAAAATATTGCCACAAAAGATGACGCCGCGGCCATATTAACAGATATTCAGTTATTACGGTCTCAAAATGCCCAACTCTCAGAGCGTTTATCCTTCGTCGGAAATTATTGCCAAACTCTTGAAAAGCAACTCTAAATTTTGTCCAACAACAACTGTTGTAATGCATTTTCTATCAAATAATAAGCCAAACAAGGTTGAGTTTGCTAAACAAACTTATCTCGGCCTACTTGAGCTAAAGGACAACGCTGACATGATTATCGAAAACACTCAACAACGATTGTTCTAAATTTTAAAAACGCGGGTACGGCAAATAAAATCATTGTGACCGCACCAAAACTAAAGGGTACCGGAGTCTTCGTACACAAGGAACAATCTTTACTCTATCGCAAAAAAAGAAGCGCACTAAACGATATCAAAAGTGTCGATCCTAAGCTCGTTGAAGACGGATGTCGAGGTGCGCGCACAATTAGTTAAACGAAGTCCAAACAAATAATTGTTGCGCATTGTTATCGCGAGTGCTTTAAGGAAAAAAAAAATAATACACGCTCGTTGAGAAATTAGAAAAAAACCCCTCGCGTGTGCTGTAAAAAAAAATAATAGTGTTCACTCGCGTCGTAGGATGAATGAAAAAGATGCCCTCTCGCGCTGAAGAAGAAAAAAAAATAAATAAAACGCATTCGCATAACAAATTATCCTCTATTCTGTCCCAAGACCTTTGTGCTTAACTGCCTCTTTCTTATCTACTGTAGGCATCGTATGACCATACAATGCTTGCGGTAAATAGATAAGGGCATCTGAATTTGTCTTATTGTGCTGAATGTTTGGATTGATTTTTTGTAAACAGGCTGTCTTATGGGCATAACACCTAAGACAGTTTGATTATTACAGAAGTTAATTTTGATTTCCACTGCGCAGTTCGACTTAATCAGAGTTGTGTTTTGTATGTAAGTATTTTTAAATGGTAAGTGATTTTTGTGTCGTGTATTCAAATGTTCGTGGTTTAAGAAAGAATTTCTTTCACGTGTACGTCTACACTGTTCAACACAGGCCAGCTGTTTTGGCATTAAGTGAAACTCAGGTTGGAGCAAATACTGATTTATCAGAATTTGCTCTACATGGGTATAGCTTGGTGCCATTACTCTTTTCTCATCATGGTCTCGTGGTCTATGTTAGGAATGATATTGCTTGCCAGAGCCTTCCCCAATATGGGCAATGTTCCAACACGGACTTTAACTTCTTATGGCTCAAATTCACTGTCCGCAAGCATGTCATTCATTATTGTTTTATTTACAGGAGTCCAAATCTTGACAGTAATTCGACTTGTAACGAGTTTGATGCACTGTCTGATTCCATCTCGAAAATTGTTTCCCTTTGTCCTCGTACTGAAATCGTTATTGCGGGCGATTTCAATGTACACAATTCCAACTGGCTCCGCTATTCTGGTCAGACAACACCCGAAGGAAGGTATGTCGAGCTCTTTGCCGGGTTACATCACCTTACCCAACTGATCGATGTGCCAACGCGTATACCGGATGTTGCTGGGCAAGCAGCCCATACTCTTGACTTGTTTCTTACTTCTCACCCTGATAAATATACCATTAGTGTAACTTCTCCATTTGGCACTTCAGACCATTGTATCATTTCAGCTAATTTCTCATCCCCCACCCATCCAGTTAAAGAAAAACTTCCCACCAGGACCGTTTGGCAATACGAGAAAGCCAACTGGGACGGCCTGAATTTCTTTTTCCGAAACTTTAACTGGTCACTATGCTTCCTCGATAGTGACATTGATGCCAGTGCTGAAATGATCACAAATGTGATTCTTCTAGGGATGCGTGCTTTTATTCCTAACAGAGTAAAAAGCATCAAACCTAAAGAAAAGTCTTGGTTTAATTCTGAGTGTAAAGAAGCTATCAGGCTCAAAGAAGTAAGTTTCCGATCTTACAAAGCCAACCCTACAGAGGAAAATCGGAAAAAGCACAAACAAGCAAGGAATTCATGCAACTCCGTTATAGAAAGAACCAAATTTTTGCATGACCAAAAATTACGGCAAAAAATTCTGCAGTGTCCCAAAGGCAGTAAAATTTTTTGGTCATTTGTAAAAAATATAAAAAACTCCTCGACATCTTCGGTTCCAACGCTCATCGACAATAACAAACCAATTGTTTACTCTTCAGAGAAGGCAAACTTGCTCGCCGCCCATTTCGCTGCCAGCTCCACGCTGCTTCAAAGCAACGTTGCCCCTCCTGTACTTGAGAATGTAAATTTTTCCATGGGACACATTTTTTTCCGCACTCGTACAGTAGCAAGAGTTCTCAAAGATCTCGATATACACAAATCCGCTGGCCCGGATGGTATACCCCCGATTCTTCTGAAGAGGTGTTCTTCCACACTGGCAAAGCCACTGCGTAAGCTTTTCCATCGCTCCTACTCTTCTGGAATCTTTCCTAGAAGATGGAAAACAGCATTTGTCCAGCCTGTCCCTAAGAAAGGTGACCCGTCCTCCCCCTCCTCCTACCGACCCATAGCACTGACATCCCTTCTTTCTAAGGTCATGGAAACACTGATTAACCGTCAGCTTAAGGAATATCTCGAAGATCGTAAGCTTCTCCATGACCGTCAGTATGGCTTCCGCAGCAACCGTTCCACTGGTGATCTGATGGCATATCTCACCGAACAGTGGAACAAATCTTTACATCGCTTTGGTGAAAGTAAGATTATTGCTCTTGATATCTCCAAGGCATTTGATAGAGTTTGGCATGAAGCTCTCTTATCGAAAATGCGTGCTTTTGGGATCGATAATACTCTTGTTCGTTGGATTAGAAGCTATGCTTCGAAAACTCAATGCTGTCTTCTGTCGTTAAAGCTAAACATTCCCCCAATGCCATTGTCCATGAATGGCACTTACATCGAAGAAACCGAAAAGCTCTCAGTACTCGGTATGTGTGTCAACGACGACCTCCGTTGGAACGACCATATATTTGAGATCGCTAAGAATGCTGCAAAGTGCTTAGGTTTTCTGTATCGGTGTAAGAAGTACTTTTCCCCATCTGATCTGGCTACAATTTATAAAGCGTTTATACGCCCTAAACTCGAGTATAACTCCCACCTCTGGGCAGGTGCTTCGCAAACATCGCTTCACCTGCTTGATAGAATACAAAATCGAGCGTTAAGATTGATAGGTAATAGAACTGCCGCTGAAACAATTGCCCCACTCGAACACCGACGCAATGTTTCATGTCTTTCCTTATTTTATCGTTTCTTTTACAAAAAATGTTCACTCGAAGTAGCCAGTTGCATTCCTCCCCTTAAAAGTTTCTCTCGTAATACTCGTCTCGCAAGGAATGCTCATCAGTTCACCCTTGAGCCTAATTTCGGACGTACCGTGAAATATAGGGATTCTTTTTTTAGCCGAACGACACGAATCTGGAATAGTTTACCCGGCGGGATTTTCCCTAGCCATTTTGATCTGCAAACATTCAAAACCAATGTTAATCGGCACCTCCTATCTCTCCCCTCCCTATCTTCGTAATGCCCGCGCAGTGTGTTCTACATTAAAAGGGAAACACATAATCCCTTGTGCGCGCGTTAATTATAAAAAAAAAAAAAAAAAAAAAAGTAAACTTTTGTCAATCAACCCGAACGCGAAAGTTTATTTAAAAGGTGCCAAATTGCAAATTGAAAAGTTTGTTTTTTACTACGATTCGCTGCAAGGATTCCAAACAAAAACAAAACAGGAAGTTGAGTACGTCAAAACGACATTCAGAGAAGATACAATGTGCTTTTTTGACATCTACAAGCAAACTAACTTAAAGCAGCAGAGCCATCTGGTAGTCGAAGAATATATAATCAAGTTGGTTCATGTACCAACTATAATTATCATACAGTATAGGATAGAGTTGCCGTCTGCCTATTATATATATACTTTTATATCTTCCCAAGGCTGTTCTTAATTGATTTTTTTTATTGTCCAGGGGCGATTCGAAGGGCAAACTATTTAACCCATCACTCAGCAGTTGGTAGTTCTTGTCCAAATAAATTATCTTTTAATTTAAAGTGATACGACGAAGAGTGTAAAAAAAGTAGGACAAAATCCTTCTATAACTAAAAGCTTTTCAGACAGTCTTCAAATGGAGCTTTCAAAAGACTCTACTTGCAAAAAAAAAAATATAAAAGCAATTGTACTTAAAGAAAGCTGCTAGGAATCTTTCAAACTGTAGGGATTCCAAGTCTTTTTGGTTCAATGTACAGGTCTTAGGTGGAAGGAGCAAGTCATCGTCTTCGAGCGTAAGTGTAGACCAACTAGCAAACTATTTTGAAAACCTCTTGCTCTCAGACTCAAACCAAAACTCTTTAAGTTACGCCCTTCAAAACATTTCGATACCTGAGCTAGACTTGCCTTTTACAATGCTTGAATTATTATCATCACGTAATAAAATGAAAATAATAAAGCTGCGGGATCAGATGGAATCTCAATCGAGTTCTACAAGTTTTCAACCCCTGAGTTTCTGGAACGCATTTTGGCATTACTAAATCAAATGTTCATTACGAGATGTTTCCAAGTAGAAAATATCTGCCTGAGAATTACAGAGGTATCCGTTTTGTATTTAGTAAGAAAACTTTTTGCTCAGATCTTATACTGTAGACTTATAAGATGGGTTGACAGTAATAATATTATAAGCTATTTACAAGCTGGTTTTCGGACAAACCTCTCAACAATGGATCAAATATTTGCTCTTACAAGCATCGTAAGACGTTTTATCGATAAAAAGAAACCATTTTACACTTTTTTTGTAGACTTCAAAGCTGCTTTTGATGCTATCAATAGACATGCACTATTATATGAGCTTTTAAGTATTGGTGTATACACAAAGTTATTTTATGAACAGCTTTTTTTTGAACACGTCTGCGACTGTATGAAATGGTGAAAACCAGTCTTAAGTTTTCCGATGAACAAAAACTGGTGCCCCACAGGGTTCCGTTTTGAGTCCATTGATGTTCGCCTTATATATAAATGATATTGAAAATTACTTACCAGGAGGTGTAACCTTTGGTGATTTGTCAATAAAACTCCTGTTCTACGAGGATGGCCTGGTGATCTTTTCAGACAATCCTATGACGTTTCAACTCCAAATTAATAAGCTGAAACTTTTTTGTGATGCATGGGATCTTAGAATCAATATTAATAAATCCAAAATAATGATCTTTAGAACTCAAAACCGATCTGATAACCTAACAAGGAACTGGAATTTAGATGGTCAAAATATTGAGGTAGTTAGTGAGTTTTAGTATCTAGGCCTAATTATAACTCACAACCTAAGTATAAAAGCCCATATTAAAAAAAAACTTGCCGTAGCAAAATCAGCAATTAATACCGTGTGGTCAATTTTTTTTCTAACAAATTTGTGGACTCTACGTCAAAGTTTAAAGTCTTTAATGCAACGGTTAATAGATGTCTTTGTTGGGGAACTGAAGTTTATGGGTACCAATTTTTTGAGGAAATTGAAAGTATTCAAAGATACTTTTTCAAACGAATTTTCTGGTTGCCTTCTAATACCCCCAATTACGTAATATATGTTGAATCTAGTCTACCACAAGTTTATGTAATCAGCTTGAAAGCCAATACAGACTATCTCACGAATGTAATGCATAGATTTGATAGCAATTTACATAAACCTCAGATATGAGTTTAATCTTTAAGGTTCGGACTGAAACCCTTGAATTTAATTATAGGACACATATAAAAAGTAATTTTTTTTTAGCTAAACTAGAAGCCCCAGTATGCCATTTCTAAGTTTTCATTTACGTTTTTTGTTTCGTCTTATTGCAGTTCTTTGACTTTTTAATGTAATCTGTAATATCTTGTGTTAATATTAAATAATTGGATACTCCTACTTAAAAAAATCATTGTTTTGCTTAAATATAAGTACAAAAATTGTGTTTTATAAAGGTACTTATGTCTGTTAATCTATTTCTGTTAATTTATTTCTGTTAATTTATTTTTGTTAATATATATTTGTACCACATTATATGCAAAATCAGATTTTAATTGTATAAACTGTTTAACTGTATTCAATCTATTAAAAGATAAAACTTAATCGATATCACATACGGCAGACGGCCATACTTAATTTTTTTATTTGAATTAAATATTACATATTATAAATTTTACTTAATTTTTTTGAATGTTTAAATAAATAAAATTGAAAATTGAAATTGAATATGCGCAAAATAAGCAAATAAGCAACGCATCCTACGGGTAATTAACAAAGCTTTAGTTTTTCCTATTAAAATCTGATACTTGTCTGTAGTCCCGTCAAAATCGGTCCATAAATAAGAATTTTCTAAAAAAAAAAACACACCAGTGCCACCTAGTGAGTAATTAGGGCTAAGTTACTCTTTAGCATATCAGCTACCTGCCAGGGAAAATCCCGTGCAGCAGTTCCCGAGATTAGCCGGAACAAACAGATAGAAAGACAGAAAAACATGTTAAAAAAATTAAAAATTGAGTTTTTGTTATAAGTACTGTGCATCTTGAAAAAAGCTGTTATTTTGATATTAAAAACAGATACTTCAGTTTTATTTATGTGTATATATATAGATTACATACATAGATTCAATATAATGCATACATTTTAATCGCCCATTTAATTGTATTAAAAGAGTTCCTAGTCCATGATATTTTGTGTCAAACTAACATTATCTTCGTCCTGATTTGAAGCGAAATTGTGGGTGAGTCGATTTGGTGTATTACCAATACTGTTGAGAACACTTCGCACGCCAGCTGTCGTTGATCGATTTAAAGACCATGAACTACTATCGGGATTTCGATTTTGCTCCATGATAGTTGGCATTAATGAGGCGTGTTGAATGGTACTGTTACTATTGCTGCCTCCTCCACCAGCGTTGTTGTTAAGTGTTGCAAGGTTCAAATTATTTTCACCGTCAAACTCGTTGTTTGCATTTGTTGTAGGGCTACGTGAAAAAAGGTTAGTCGAACGTGACAATGTGCGCCGACGATTCAATTTAATTGATGGTTTCGTAGATGTCAATTTCACCCCATTTTGCAGTTGTTGATGTTCCAACAAAGAGGACACCAATTTATCCAAGGCCTGAAGATCAACATTTAATTTTGAATTGCGTACGGAATCTATAGCATCAGCCATGGTGGTGTTGGTGTTGGATTGAATGCTATTCAAGCCGGCTGCACTGACTAATCGTTGCGTCAACTGTAATATTTAGAAAGTTATAATGGATTTTGTATAATTATGGCGGTAATAGTATTACTGAAAATTACTCGATAAAAGAATTAAAATAAGCTTAGCAAAAAATATACCCATCTGGAAGATAGAAAATGAAAACAGTGGAATAAAGGAAAAGAATAGAATTCAGTAATTCTTTAAATTTTAAGATTACTTTCATAATTTGCAGATTTAAAAAAAATAATATTTGCTTAATGAAGAAGTGTTTCAAAATCTTTTTTTTTCAAAAGAAGAACATTAATATTAATTGTTTATAAATAAATAAATAAAGTTCTCAAAAAAACAATTAGTAAAACATTTTGCAACAATACGAAAAAGTTATTTAATTTATTAATAACTGTTTATAAATTGATTGAATTGAATAACTATACGCATAAGAATTCATACAGACCTCTCCAACGGCATTACTGGAATAACTCATTCGTTTGACTTTCTTAAAGGTAACATCATCTGTAGCCTCTTTAAGTGCATGTTCGAGCACTGTATCCAGTTTCTTATTTCTACGTTCTTGAATGCGATCATGTCTAGAACATAAATATTTGAAATACACATAAGCGTACGTAAGTAATTTTTACTCACTGTAATAATTTTTCCCTTACGGAATGCCTATTTCTTATTGTTGAGCGATTTGTTCTCCTAACAGTACGTAGATCAGTTTCCCAGAATCTGTTTATAAAAGAATGTTACCTTAATAAAAGCAAATATCATTTCAAAGTGAAAAGAGCAAAATAAATAATTATTGCATATCATGTCATATTATTAAAAAATATTAATAAAAACAATGATAATTATAATAATATTAATAATAAACATAACAACATTAAAATAATAATAATAACAACAATAATAAAAATACTAACAATAATAATAATAATAATGATAATAATAATAATAATAATGATAATAATAATGATAATAATAATAATAATAATAATAACAATAATAATAATAATAATAATAATAATAATAATAATAATAATAATAATATTAATAATAATAATAATAATAATAACAATAATAATAATAATAATAATAATAATAATAATAATAATAATAATAATAATAATAATAATAATAATAATAATAATAATAATAATAATAATAATAATAATAATAATAATAATAATAATAATAATAATAATAATAATAATAATAATAATAATAATAATAATAATAATAATAATAATAATAATAATAATAATAATAATAATAATAATAATAATAATAATAATAATAATAATAATAATAATAATAATAATAATAATAATAATAATAATAATAATAATAATAATAATAATAATAATAATAATATAATAATAATAATAATAATAATAATAATAATAATAATAATAATAATAATAATAATAATAATAATAATAATAATAATAATAATAATAATAATAATAATAATAATAATAATAATAATAATAATAATAATAATAATAATAATAATAATAATAATAATAATAATAATAATAATAATAATAATAATAATAATAATAATAATAATAATAATAATAATAATAATAATAATAATAATAATAATATAATAATAATAATAATAATAATAATAATAATAATAATAATAATAATAATAATAATAATAATAATAATAATAATAATAATAATAATAATAATAATAATAATAATAATAATAATAATAATAATAATAATAATAATAATAATAATAATAATAATAATAATAATAATAATAATAATAATAATAATAATAATAATAATAATAATAATAATAATAATAATAATAATAATAATAATAATAATAATAATATAATAATAATAATAATAATAATAATAATAATAATAATAATAATAATAATAATAATAATAATAATAATAATAATAATAATAATAATAATAATAATAATAATAATAATAATAATAATAATAATAATAATAATAATAATAATAATAATAATAATAATAATAATAATAATAATAATAATAATAATAATAATAATAATAATAATAATAATAATAATAATAATAATAATAATAATAATAATAATAATAATAATAATAATAATAATAATAATAATAATAATAATAATAATAATAATAATAATAATAATAATAATAATAATAATAATAATAATAATAATAATAATAATA
>CAXARV010000096.1:15000-25000 GCA_963971375.1 Platycheirus rosarum
ATAATAATAATAATAATAATAATAATAATAATAATAATAATAATAATAATAATAATAATAATAATAATAATAATAATAATAATAATAATAATAATAATAATAATAATAATAATAATAATAATAATAATAATAATAATAATAATAATAATAATAATAATAATAATAATAATAATAATAATAATAATAATAATAATAATAATAATAATAATAATAATAATAATAATAATAATAATAATAATAATAATAATAATAATAATAATAATAATAATATAATAATAATAATAATAATAATAATAATAATAATAATAATAATAATAATAATAATAATAATAATAATAATAATAATAATAATAATAATAATAATAATAATAATAATAATAATAATAATAATAATAATAATAATAATAATAATAATATAATAATAATAATAATAATAATAATAATAATAATAATAATAATAATAATAATAATAATAATAATAATAATAATAATAATAATAATAATAATAATAATAATAATAATAATAATAATAATAATAATAATATAATAATAATAATAATAATAATAATAATAATAATAATAATAATAATAATAATAATAATAATAATAATAATAATAATAATAATAATAATAATAATAATAATAATAATAATAATAATAATAATAATAATAATAATAATAATAATAATAATAATAATAATAATAATAATAATAATAATAATAATAATAATAATAATAATATAATAATAATAATAATAATAATAATAATAATAATAATAATAATAATAATAATAATAATAATAATAATAATAATAATAATAATAATAATAATAATAATAATAATAATAATAATAATAATAATAATAATAATAATAATAATAATAATAATAATAATAATAATAATAATAATAATAATAATAATAATAATAATAATAATAATAATAATAATAATAATAATAATAATAATAATAATAATAATAATAATAATAATAATAATAATAATAATAATAATAATAATAATAATAATAATAATAATAATAATAATAATAATAATAATAATAATAATAATAATAATAATAATAATATAATAATAATAATAATAATAATAATAATAATAATAATAATAATAATAATAATAATAATAATAATAATAATAATAATAATAATAATAATAATAATAATAATAATAATAATAATAATAATAATAATAATAATAATAATAAATAATAATAATAATAATAATAATAATAATAATAATAATAATAATAATAATAATAAAATAATATAATAATAATAATAATAATAATAATAATAATAATAATAATAATAATAATAATAATAATAATAATAATAATAATAATAATAATAATAATAATAATAATAATAATAATAATAATAATAATAATAATAATAATAATAATAATAATAATAATAATAATAATAATAATAATAATAATAATAATAATAATAATAATAATAATAATAATAATAATAATAATAATAATAATAATAATAATAATAATAATAATAATAATAATAATAATAATAATAATAATAATAATAATAATAATAATAATAATAATAATAATAATAATAATAATAATAATAATAATAATAATAATAATAATAATAATAATAATAATAATAATAATAATAATAATAATAATAATAATAATAATAATAATAATAATAATAATAATAATAATAATAATAATAATAATAATAATAATAATAATAATAATAATAATAATAATAATAATAATAATAATAATAATAATAATAATAATAATAATAATAATAATAATAATAATAATAATAATAATAATAATAATAATAATAATAATAATAATAATAATAATAATAATAATAATAATAAAATAATAATAATAATAATAATAATAATAATAATAATAATAATAATAATAATAATAATAATAATAATAATAATAATAATAATAATAATAATAATAATAATAATAATAATAATAATAATAATAATAATAATAATAATAATAATAATAATAATAATAATAATAATAATAATAATAATAATAATAATAATAATAATAATAATAATAATAATAATAATAATAATAATAATAATAATAATAATAATAATAATAATAATAATAATAATAATAATAATATAATAATAATAATAATAATAATAATAATAATAATAATAATAATAATAATAATAATAATAATAATAATAATAATAATAATAATAATAATAATAATAATAATAATAATAATAATAATAATAATAATAATAATAATAATAATAATAATAATAATAATAATAATAATAATAATAATAATAATAATAATAATAATAATAATAATAATAATAATAATAATAATAATAATAATAATAATAATAATAATAATAATAATAATAATAATAATAATAATAATAATAATAATAATAATAATAATAATAATAATAATAATAATAATAATAATAATAATAATAATAATAATAATAATAATAATAATAATAATAATAATAATAATAATAATAATAATAATAATAATAATAATAATAATAATAATAATAATAATAATAATAATAATAATAATAATAATAATAATAATAATAATAATAATAATAATAATAATAATAATAATAATAATAATAATAATAATAATAATAATAATAATAATAATAATAATAATAATAATAATAATAATAATAATAATAATAATAATAATAATAATAATAATAATAATAATAATAATAATAATAATAATAATAATAATAATAATAATAATAATAATAATAATAATAAAAATAATAATAATAATAATAATAATAATAATAATAATAATAATAATAATAATAATAATAATAATAATAATAATAATAATAATAATAATAATAATAATAATAATAATAATAATAATAATAATAATAATAATAATAATAATAATAATAATAATAATAATAATAATAATAATAATAATAATAATAATAATAATAATAATAATAATAATAATAATAATAATAATAATAATAATAATAATAATAATAATAATAATAATAATAATAATAATAATAATAATAATAATAATAATAATAATAATAATAATAATAATAATAATAATAATAATAATAATAATAATAATAATAATAATAATAATAATAATAATAATAATAATAATAATAATAATAATAATAATAATAATAATAATAATAATAATAATAATAATAATAATAATAATAATAATAATAATAATAATAATAATAATAATAATAATAATAATAATAATAATAATAATAATAATAATAATAATAATAATAATAATAATAATAATAATAATAATAATAATAATAATAATAATAATAATAATAATAATAATAATAATAATAATAATAATAATAATAATAATAATAATAATAATAATAATAATAATAATAATAATAATAATAATAATAATAATAATAATAATAATAATAATAATAATAATAATAATAATAATAATAATAATAATAATAATAATAATAATAATAATAATAATAATAATAATAATAATAATAATAATAATAATAATAATAATAATAATAATAATAATAATAATAATAATAATAATAATAATAATAATAATAATAATAATAATAATAATAATAATAATAATAATAATAATAATAATAATAATAATAATAATAATAATAATAATAATAATAATAATAATAATAATAATAATAATAATAATAATAATAATAATAATAATAATAATAATAATAATAATAATAATAATAATAATAATAATAATAATAATAATAATAATAATAATAATAATAATAATAATAATAATAATAATAATAATAATAATAATAATAATAATAATAATAATAATAATAATAATAATAATAATAATAATAATAATAATAATAATAATAATAATAATAATAATAATAATAATAATAATAATAATAATAATAATAATAATAATAATAATAATAATAATAATAATAATAATAATAATAATAATAATAATAATAATAATAATAATAATAATAATAATAATAATAATAATAATAATAATAATAATAATAATAATAATAATAATAATAATAATAATAATAATAATAATAATAATAATAATAATAATAATAATAATAATAATAATAATAATAATAATAATAATAATAATAATAATAATAATAATAATAATAATAATAATAATAATAATAATAATAATAATAATAATAATAATAATAATAATAATAATAATAATAATAATAATAATAATAATAATAATAATAATAATAATAATAATAATAATAATAATAATAATAATAATAATAATAATAATAATAATAATAATAATAATAATAATAATAATAATAATAATAATAATAATAATAATAATAATAATAATAATAATAATAATAATAATAATAATAATAATAATAATAATAATAATAATAATAATAATAATAATAATAATAATAATAATAATAATAATAATAATAATAATAATAATAATAATAATAATAATAATAATAATAATAATAATAATAATAATAATAATAATAATAATAATAATAATAATAATAATAATAATAATAATAATAATAATAATAATAATAATAATAATAATAATAATAATAATAATAATAATAATAATAATAATAATAATAATAATAATAATAATAATAATAATAATAATAATAATAATAATAATAATAATAATAATAATAATAATAATAATAATAATAATAATAATAATAATAATAATAATAATAATAATAATAATAATAATAATAATAATAATAATAATAATAATAATAATAATAATAATAATAATAATAATAATAATAATAATAATAATAATAATAATAATAATAATAATAATAATAATAATAATAATAATAATAATAATAATAATAATAATAATAATAATAATAATAATAATAATAATAATAATAATAATAATAATAATAATAATAATAATAATAATAATAATAATAATAATAATAATAATAATAATAATAATAATAATAATAATAATAATAATAATAATAATAATAATAATAATAATAATAATAATAATAATAATAATAATAATAATAATAATAATAATAATAATAATAATAATAATAATAATAATAATAATAATAATAATAATAATAATAATAATAATAATAATAATAATAATAATAATAATAATAATAATAATAATAATAATAATAATAATAATAATAATAATAATAATAATAATAATAATAATAATAATAATAATAATAATAATAATAATAATAATAATAATAATAATAATAATAATAATAATAATAATAATAATAATAATAATAATAATAATAATAATAATAATAATAATAATAATAATAATAATAATAATAATAATAATAATAATAATAATAATAATAATAATAATAATAATAATAATAATAATAATAATAATAATAATAATAATAATAATAATAATAATAATAATAATAATAATAATAATAATAATAATAATAATAATAATAATAATAATAATAATAATAATAATAATAATAATAATAATAATAATAATAATAATAATAATAATAATAATAATAATAATAATAATAATAATAATAATAATAATAATAATAATAATAATAATAATAATAATAATAATAATAATAATAATAATAATAATAATAATAATAATAATAATAATAATAATAATAATAATAATAATAATAATAATAATAATAATAATAATAATAATAATAATAATAATAATAATAATAATAATAATAATAATAATAATAATAATAATAATAATAATAATAATAATAATAATAATAATAATAATAATAATAATAATAATAATAATAATAATAATAATAATAATAATAATAATAATAATAATAATAATAATAATAATAATAATAATAATAATAATAATAATAATAATAATAATAATAATAATAATAATAATAATAATAATAATAATAATAATAATAATAATAATAATAATAATAATAATAATAATAATAATAATAATAATAATAATAATAATAATAATAATAATAATAATAATAATAATAATAATAATAATAATAATAATAATAATAATAATAATAATAATAATAATAATAATAATAATAATAATAATAATAATAATAATAATAATAATAATAATAATAATAATAATAATAATAATAATAATAATAATAATAATAATAATAATAATAATAATAATAATAATAATAATAATAATAATAATAATAATAATAATAATAATAATAATAATAATAATAATAATAATAATAATAATAATAATAATAATAATAATAATAATAATAATAATAATAATAATAATAATAATAATAATAATAATAATAATAATAATAATAATAATAATAATAATAATAATAATAATAATAATAATAATAATAATAATAATAATAATAATAATAATAATAATAATAATAATAATAATAATAATAATAATAATAATAATAATAATAATAATAATAATAATAATAATAATAATAATAATAATAATAATAATAATAATAATAATAATAATAATAATAATAATAATAATAATAATAATAATAATAATAATAATAATAATAATAATAATAATAATAATAATAATAATAATAATAATAATAATAATAATAATAATAATAATAATAATAATAATAATAATAATAATAATAATAATAATAATAATAATAATAATAATAATAATAATAATAATAATAATAATAATAATAATAATAATAATAATAATAATAATAATAATAATAATAATAATAATAATAATAATAATAATAATAATAATAATAATAATAATAATAATAATAATAATAATAATAATAATAATAATAATAATAATAATAATAATAATAATAATAATAATAATAATAATAATAATAATAATAATAATAATAATAATAATAATAATAATAATAATAATAATAATAATAATAATAATAATAATAATAATAATAATAATAATAATAATAAGAATAATAATAATAATAATAATAATAATAATAATAATAATAATAATAATAATAATAACAATAATAATAATAATAATAATAATAATAATAATAATAATAATAATAATAATAATAATAATAATAATAATAATAATAATAATAATAATAATAATAATAATAATAATAATAATAATAATAATAATAATAATAATAATAATAATAATAATAATAATAATAATAATAATAATAATAATAATAATAATAATAATAATAATAATAATAATAATAATAATAATAATAATAATAATAATAATAATAATAATAATAATAATAATAATAATAATAATAATAATAATAATAATAATAATAATAATAATAATAATAATAATAATAATAATAATAATAATAATAATAATAATAATAATAATAATAATAATAATAATAATAATAATAATAATAATAATAATAATAATAATAATAATAATAATAATAATAATAATAATAATAATAATAATAATAATAATAATAATAATAATAATAATAATAATAATAATAATAATAATAATAATAATAATAATAATAATAATAATAATAATAATAATAATAATAATAATAATAATAATAATAATAATAATAATAATAATAATAATAATAATAATAATAATAATAATAATAATAATAATAATAATAATAATAATAATAATAATAATAATAATAATAATAATAATAATAATAATAATAATAATAATAATAATAATAATAATAATAATAATAATAATAATAATAATAATAATAATAATAATAATAATAATAATAATAATAATAATAATAATAATAATAATAATAATAATAATAATAATAATAATAATAATAATAATAATAATAATAATAATAATAATAATAATAATAATAATAATAATAATAATAATAATAATAATAATAATAATAATAATAATAATAATAATAATAATAATAATAATAATAATAATAATAATAATAATAATAATAATAATAATAATAATAATAATAATAATAATAATAATAATAATAATAATAATAATAATAATAATAATAATAATAATAATAATAATAATAATAATAATAATAATAATAATAATAATAATAATAATAATAATAATAATAATAATAATAATAATAATAATAATAATAATAATAATAATAATAATAATAATAATAATAATAATAATAATAATAATAATAATAATAATAATAATAATAATAATAATAATAATAATAATAATAATAATAATAATAATAATAATAATAATAATAATAATAATAATAATAATAATAATAATAATAATAATAATAATAATAATAATAATAATAATAATAATAATAATAATAATAATAATAATAATAATAATAATAATAATAATAATAATAATAATAATAATAATAATAATAATAATAATAATAATAATAATAATAATAATAATAATAATAATAATAATAATAATAATAATAATAATAATAATAATAATAATAATAATAATAATAATAATAATAATAATAATAATAATAATAATAATAATAATAATAATAATAATAATAATAATAATAATAATAATAATAATAATAATAATAATAATAATAATAATAATAATAATAATAATAATAATAATAATAATAATAATAATAATAATAATAATAATAATAATAATAATAATAATAATAATAATAATAATAATAATAATAATAATAATAATAATAATAATAATAATAATAATAATAATAATAATAATAATAATAATAATAATAATAATAATAATAATAATAATAATAATAATAATAATAATAATAATAATAATAATAATAATAATAATAATAATAATAATAATAATAATAATAATAATAATAATAATAATAATAATAATAATAATAATAATAATAATAATAATAATAATAATAATAATAATAATAATAATAATAATAATAATAATAATAATAATAATAATAATAATAATAATAATAATAATAATAATAATAATAATAATAATAATAATAATAATAATAATAATAATAATAATAATAATAATAATAATAATAATAATAATAATAATAATAATAATAATAATAATAATAATAATAATAATAATAATAATAATAATAAAAATAATAATAATAATAATAATAATAATAATAATAATAATAATAATAATAATAATAATAATAATAATAATAATAATAATAATAATAATAATAATAATAATAATAATAATAATAATAATAATAATAATAATAATAATAATAATAATAATAATAATAATAATAATAATAATAATAATAATAATAATAATAATAATAATAATAATAATAATAATAATAATAATAATAATAATAATAATAATAATAATAATAATAATAATAATAATAATAATAATAATAATAATAATAATAATAATAATAATAATAATAATAATAATAATAATAATAATAATAATAATAATAATAATAATAATAATAATAATAATAATAATAATAATAATAATAATAATAATAATAATAATAATAATAATAATAATAATAATAATAATAATAATAATAATAATAATAATAATAATAATAATAATAATAATAATAATAATAATAATAATAATAATAATAATAATAATAATAATAATAATAATAATAATAATAATAATAATAATAATAATAATAATAATAATAATAATAATAATAATAATAATAATAATAATAATAATAATAATAATAATACTAATAATAATAATAATAATAATAATAATAATAATAATAATAATAATAATAATAATAATAATAATAATAATAATAATAATAATAATAATAATAATAATAATAATAATAATAATAATAATAATAATAATAATAATAATAATAATAATAATAATAATAATAATAATAATAATAATAATAATAATAATAATAATAATAATAATAATAATAATAATAATAATAATAATAATAATAATAATAATAATAATAATAATAATAATAATAATAATAATAATAATAATAATAATAATAATAATAATAATAATA
>CAXARV010000097.1:0-2500 GCA_963971375.1 Platycheirus rosarum
TCGAAGGCGATCAGATACCGCCCTAGTTCTAACCATAAACGATGCCAGCTAGCAATTGGGTGTAGCTACTACTATGGCTCTCTCAGTGGCTTCCCGGGAAACCAAAGCTTTTGGGGCTCCGGGGGAAGTATGGTTTGCAAAGCTGAAACTTAAAGGAATTGACGGAAGGGCACCACCAGGAGTGGAGCCTGCGGCTTAATTTGACTCAACACGGGAAAACTTACCAGGTCCGAACATAAGCGTGTAAGACAGATTGATAGCTCTTTCTCGAATCTATGGGTGGTGGTGCATGGCCGTTCTTAGTTCGTGGAGTGATTTGTCTGGTTAATTCCGATAACGAACGAGACTCAAATATATTAAATAGATGCTTTCAGGATTATGGTGTTGAAGCTTTCATAGCCTTTATTCATGAATATAGTAAAATATAATTTGTGTTTGAATGTGTTTATGTTAGTGGAGCCGTACCTGTTTGTTTGTCCCATTATAAGGAACCACTAGCTTCTTAAATGGACAAATTGCGTCTAGCAATAATGAGATTGAGCAATAAACAGGTCTGGAATGCCCTTAGATGTCCTGGGCTGCACGCGCGCTACAATGAAAGTATCAACGTGTATTTTCCTAGACCGAGAGGTCCGGGTAAACCGCTGAACCACTTTCATGCTTGGGATTGTGAACTGAAACTGTTCACATGAACTTGGAATTCCCAGTAAGTGTGAGTCATTAACTCGTATTGATTAAGTCCCTGCCCTTTGTACACACCGCCCGTCGCTACTACCGATTGAATTATTTAGTGAGGTCTCCGGACGTGAATCACTGTGACGCTCACGTGTTACGGTTGTTTCGCAGAAGTTGACCGAACTTGATTATTTAGAGGAAGTAAAAGTCGTAACAAGGTTTCCGTAGGTGAACCTGCGGAAGGATCATTAAACGTGTTTCCTTCAATAAGAAAACATTAAATATATATATAAAAATATACACAATATAACGTTATACAAGTTGTACTTAGTCACTAAGTAACCGACTCAGATTTTATCTGAATTTGGACATTCGCAACTATAAAAAAACGTTATTTTTTTTCAAACTTTTTCTTTTAATAAAGTAAATGTTAGAAAAAAAATTGAAGAAATAAATAAATATAATATTTTTTATTTCTTTGAAAAAATTGATTTATGAAAAAAAACAAAAAAAAAACCTACTCTAAGCGGTGGATCACTTGGCTCATGGGTCGATGAAGAACGCAGCAAACCTGTGCGTCATCGTGTGAACTGCAGGGACACATGAACATCGACATTTTGAAACGCATATCGCAGTCCATGCTGTTATGTACTTGAATTAATTTTTAAGTGCTGCTTGGACTACATATGGTTGAGGGTTGTGAGACTATGCTAAATAAGTTGCTTGTACATGAAAAAGATATTTATTTCTTTTAAAGTGTGCTGAAGCATATGTTATATTATTTGTTTTTTTTTTTTGAAAAAAAAATCATAATATTAATTTACAATATATACCTCAATTCGGATACACAAATTCATAAATATCTTTTTTGTTAGAGGAATTAATCAGTATAAAATAAAATACAAAATAAATTCACTAGCATTGATATTAAAAAAGAAAAAAGACAAAGAATAAGAAAAAAGAAAATAATAAGTAAGAGAAAGAAAAAGAATTGTGAGTATATAAAATATAAATTTGACAAAAAAAAGAAATGTTAAACAACCTCAACTCATATGAGATAACTCCCTGAATTTAAGCATATTAATGAGGGAAGGAAAAGAAACTAACAAGGATTTTCTTAGTAGCGGCGAGCGAAAAGAAATCAGTTCAGCACTAAGCCATTTTGTCTTTATGGCAAATATGGGATGCAGTGTATGGAACATCTATAAATCTAGTATGAGAAATTAATGATTTAAGTCCTTCTTAAATGAGGCCATTTACCCATAGAGGGGTGCCAGGCCCGTATAACGTTAATGATTACTAGAAGGTGTTTCCAAAGAGTCGTGTTGCTTGATAGTGCAGCACTAAGTGGGTGGTAAACTCCATCTAAAACTAAATATAACCATGAGACCGATAGTAAAACAAGTACCGTGAGGGAAAGTTGAAAAGAACTCTGAATAGAGAGTTAAATAGTACGTGAAACTGCTTAGAGGTTAAGCCCGATGAACCTGAATAATCCATTATGGGAAAATTCATCATTAATATTATGGTATTTTAAAAATATTATAAAAATAGTGTGCAATTTTTCCATATAAGGACATTGTAATCTGTTAATGTAATAAATATTTATCAAAAGATCTTTTACTTAAGTTTATTCCAATTAGTTATTTTCGGATTTCTAACATAAAATAAATGTATTAGATTTGATAAATCATTGACAGATATAATTATATGATGCGCTTAAATTTTTTTCGAAAAATTTTACATTGAAATTAAAACTTTCGGGTTTTTTTCTTTTATAAATGTATGCGTTATTATGATTAACAATGCGATAAGATTCCAGGAT
>CAXARV010000097.1:7500-12500 GCA_963971375.1 Platycheirus rosarum
AAGAAGAAGAAGAAGAAGAAGAAGAAGAAGAAGAAGAAGAAGAAGAAGAAGATGAAGAAGAAGAAGAAGAAGAAGAAGAAGAAGATATCTAAACAATATATATTTGGCCCAAAAAAGCTTAAAAATCCTTTCATCCATATTATATTGTTTGGAAAAATTAAAATGTAACGTTTTGTGGTCGAAATTTTGCCTGGAAGCAGAAATAATAATAACACAAATTACTACACTACATTCTAAACAATATATATTTGGCCCAAAAAAGCTTAAAAATCCTTTCATCCATATTATATTGTTTGGAAAAATTAAAATGTAACGTTTTGTGGTCGAAATTTTGCCTGGAAGCAGAAATAATAATAACACAAATTACTACACTACATTTTAAAACTAAAAATAAAATTTGATTATAATCTTCACATTATTCTCCAGCCAGCAATGAACGCAGTTCTAGACTTCGAAAAGGCATTTATATGAGAAATCACCCCCAAAAAATCAAATGTACTAAAGTCTATTTTTTTAACTACAAAATATATGAGAAATCAAGAAAAAATAATTGAATATACATTTTATTTTATTTTAAATGAAATATTTTCAAAGTCCCTGCAAGAAAATAAACATTGTGTGAAAATATACGAGAAGTATAACTATTTGTATGAAATTTTAAAATGTACTAATGGCTGTTTTCCAACCTATACATGGGATAGGCCGAACAAATTATAAAATACAATTAAAATGAAATTTGTTAATAAGTTTAAATGAAATATTTTCAAAGTCCCTGCAAGAAAATAAACATTGTATGAAAATATACGAGAAGTATAACTATTTGTATGAAATTTTAAAATGTACTAATGGCTGTTTTCCAACCTATACATGGGATAGGCCGAACAAATTATAAAATACAATTAAAATGAAATTTGTTAATAAGTTTAAATGAAATATTTTCAAAGTCCCTGCAAGAAAATAAACATTGTATGAAAATATACGAGAAGTATAACTATTTGTATGAAATTTTAAAATGTACTAATGGCTGTTTTCCAACCTATACATGGGATAGACGGTAATCGTACGAATCCCTAGGAGAGCAGTGGCTGTTTGACTGCTTTCTTCCTAAGTTGGGGTGCGAATTAACATTCGTATCACGAAATACGTTTTGGTGATGTACTATTATTACTGAAGGGGTCGGTTCATAACCACAATGGCTCACGGATGGGTGTAGTACGGGTTTACATATAATGGCTAAAAATTATACTAGTGTAAACTGGAGACTTATAGAAAAAAATGATTTTGAGTTTGTTTTTTCCTATAAGTGGGAATGAATGAAAAAGAGAATTATTAATTCTCTGTTTTCAAAACAAATTTTATATAAATAAAATATAAAATTTGGTTCCAGCTGATATCAAGGGAATTGAATAAAAATTTGAAAATATTTATTTAAAAAATATTTTAAAGTATTTTTATAAACAAGAGGGAATATTAAAATATTCTCTCTTATATTTGTTTTACAAATAAAATAATTGTAATAAAAAAAAACAATTAAAAGAAAAATTCAAAATAACATTATTCTGGTTGATCCTGCCAGTAGTTATATGCTTGTCTCAAAGATTAAGCCATGCATGTCTAAGTACACACGAATTAAAAGTGAAACCGCAAAAGGCTCATTATATCAGTTATGGTTCATTAGATCATTAACAGTTACTTGGATAACTGTGGTAATTCTAGAGCTAATACATGCAATATAAACACGGACCTTTGGAACGTGTGCTTTTATTAGTCTAAAACCAAGCGATTTTTTCGAAAATCGTTAATATGGTTGAACTCTAGATAATTTGCCGATCGTATGGTCCAGAACCGACGACAGATCTTTCAAATGTCTGCCCTATCAACTATTGATGGTAGTATCTAGGACTACCATGGTTGCAACGGGTAACGGGGAATCAGGGTTCGATTCCGGAGAGGGAGCCTGAGAAACGGCTACCACATCTAAGGAAGGCAGCAGGCGCGTAAATTACCCACTCCCAGTTCGGGGAGGTAGTGACGAAAAATAACAATACAGGACTCATATCCGAGGCCCTGTAATTGGAATGAGTACACTTTAAATCCTTTAACAAGGACCTATTGAAGGGCAAGTCTGGTGCCAGCAGCCGCGGTAATTCCAGCTTCAATAGCGTATATTAAAGTTGTTGCGGTTAAAACGTTCGTAGTTGAATTTGTGCTTCATACGGGTAGTACAAACCATAATTTTGGACTGTACATTACCTTATGTATGCAAGCGTATTACCGGTGGAGTTCTAATATTTAATGGTGCTTTGCATTATTATTTATACCTCCTATTTAAACCTGCTTCAGTGCTCTTCATCGAGTGTTGTTGTGGGCCGGTACAATTACTTTGAACAAATTAGAGTGCTTAAAGCAGGCTCCAAATGCCTGAATATTTTGTGCATGGAATAATGAAATAAGACCTCTGATCTACTTTCATTGGTTTTTAGATCAAGAGGTAATGATTAATAGAAGCAGTTTGGGGGCATTAGTATTACGACGCGAGAGGTGAAATTCTTGGACCGTCGTAAGACTAACTTAAGCGAAAGCATTTGCCAAAGATGTTTTCATTAATCAAGAACGAAAGTTAGAGGTTCGAAGGCGATCAGATACCGCCCTAGTTCTAACCATAAACGATGCCAGCTAGCAATTGGGTGTAGCTACTACTATGGCTCTCTCAGTGGCTTCCCGGGAAACCAAAGCTTTTGGGCTCCGGGGGAAGTATGGTTGCAAAGCTGAAACTTAAAGGAATTGACGGAAGGGCACCACCAGGAGTGGAGCCTGCGGCTTAATTTGACTCAACACGGGAAAACTTACCAGGTCCGAACATAAGCGTGTAAGACAGATTGATAGCTCTTTCTCGAATCTATGGGTGGTGGTGCATGGCCGTTCTTAGTTCGTGGAGTGATTTGTCTGGTTAATTCCGATAACGAACGAGACTCAAATATATTAAATAGATGCTTTCAGGATTATGGTGTTGAAGCTTTCATAGCCTTTATTCATGAATATAGTAAAATATAATTGTGTTTGAATGTGTTTATGTTAGTGGAGCCGTACCTGTTTGTTTGTCCCATTATAAGGACACTAGCTTCTTAAATGGACAAATTGCGTCTAGCAATAATGAGATTGAGCAATAACAGGTCTGGAATGCCCTTAGATGTCCTGGGCTGCACGCGCGCTACAATGAAAGTATCAACGTGTATTTCCTAGACCGAGAGGTCCGGGTAAACCGCTGAACCACTTTCATGCTTGGGATTGTGAACTGAAACTGTTCACATGAACTTGGAATTCCCAGTAAGTGTGAGTCATTAACTCGTATTGATTAAGTCCCTGCCCTTTGTACACACCGCCCGTCGCTACTACCGATTGAATTATTTAGTGAGGTCTCCGGACGTGATCACTGTGACGCTCACGTGTTACGGTTGTTTCGCAGAAGTTGACCGAACTTGATTATTTAGAGGAAGTAAAAGTCGTAACAAGGTTTCCGTAGGTGAACCTGCGGAAGGATCATTAACGTGTTCCTTCAATAAGAAAACATTAAATATATATATAAAAATATACACAATATAACGTTATACAAGTTGTACTTAGTCACTAAGTAACCGACTCAGATTTTATCTGAATTTGGACATTCGCAACTATAAAAACGTTATTTTTTTTCAAACTTTTTCTTTTAATAAAGTAAATGTTAGAAAAAAAATTGAAGAAATAAATAAATATAATATTTTTTATTTCTTTGAAAAAATTGATTTATGAAAAAAACAAAAAAAAACCTACTCTAAGCGGTGGATCACTTGGCTCATGGGTCGATGAAGAACGCAGCAAACTGTGCGTCATCGTGTGAACTGCAGGACACATGAACATCGACATTTTGAACGCATATCGCAGTCCATGCTGTTATGTACTTGAATTAATTTTTAAGTGCTGCTTGGACTACATATGGTTGAGGGTTGTGAGACTATGCTAAATAAGTTGCTTGTACATGAAAAAGATATTTATTTCTTTTAAAGTGTGCTGAAGCATATGTTATATTATTTGTTTTTTTTTTTTGAAAAAAAAATCATAATATTAATTTACAATATATACCTCAATTCGGATACACAAATTCAATAAATATCTTTTTGTTAGAGGAATTAATCAGTATAAAATAAAATACAAAATAAATTCACTAGCATTGATATTAAAAAAGAAAAAAGACAAAGAATAAGAAAAAAGAAAATAATAAGTAAGAGAAAGAAAAAGAATTGTGAGTATATAAAATATAAATTTGACAAAAAAAGAAATGTTAAACAACCTCAACTCATATGAGATAACTCCCTGAATTTAAGCATATTAATGAGGGAAGGAAAAGAAACTAACAAGGATTTTCTTAGTAGCGGCGAGCGAAAAGAAATCAGTTCAGCACTAAGCCATTTTGTCTTTATGGCAAATATGGGATGCAGTGTATGGAACATCTATAATCTAGTATGAGAAATTAATGATTTAAGTCCTTCTTAAATGAGGCCATTTACCCATAGAGGGTGCCAGGCCCGTATAACGTTAATGATTACTAGAAGGTGTTTCCAAAGAGTCGTGTTGCTTGATAGTGCAGCACTAAGTGGGTGGTAAACTCCATCTAAAACTAAATATAACCATGAGACCGATAGTAAACAAGTACCGTGAGGGAAAGTTGAAAAGAACTCTGAATAGAGAGTTAAATAGTACGTGAAACTGCTTAGAGGTTAAGCCCGATGAACCTGAATATCCATTATGGAAAATTCATCATTAATATTATGGTATTTTAAAAATATTATAAAAATAGTGTGCAATTTTTCCATATAAGGACATTGTAATCTGTTAATGTAATAAATATTTATCAAAAGATCTTTTACTTAAGTTTATTCCAATTAGTTATTTTCGGATTTCTAACATAAAATAAATGTATTAGATTTGATAAATCATTGACAGATATAATTATATGATGCGCT
>CAXARV010000097.1:17500-22500 GCA_963971375.1 Platycheirus rosarum
GACAAAAGAAGAAGAAGAAGAAGAAGAAGAAGAGAAGAAGAAGAAGAAGAAGAAGAAGAAGAAGAAGAAGAAGAAGAAGAAGAAGAAGAAGAAGAAGAAGAAGATGAAGAAGAAGAAGAAGAAGAAGATATCTAAACAATATATATTTGGCCCAAAAAAGCTTAAAAATCCTTTCATCCATATTATATTGTTTGGAAAAATTAAAATGTAACGTTTTGTGGTCGAAATTTTGCCTGGAAGCAGAAATAATAATAACACAAATTACTACACTACATTCTAAACAATATATATTTGGCCCAAAAAAGCTTAAAAATCCTTTCATCCATATTATATTGTTTGGAAAAATTAAAATGTAACGTTTTGTGGTCGAAATTTTGCCTGGAAGCAGAAATAATAATAACACAAATTACTACACTACATTTTAAAACTAAAAATAAAATTTGATTATAATCTTCACATTATTCTCCAGCCAGCAATGAACGCAGTTCTAGACTTCGAAAAGGCATTTATATGAGAAATCACCCCCAAAAAATCAAATGTACTAAAGTCTATTTTTTTAACTACAAAATATATGAGAAATCAAGAAAAAATAATTGAATATACATTTTATTTTATTTTAAATGAAATATTTTCAAAGTCCCTGCAAGAAAATAAACATTGTGTGAAAATATACGAGAAGTATAACTATTTGTATGAAATTTTAAAATGTACTAATGGCTGTTTTCCAACCTATACATGGGATAGGCCGAACAAATTATAAAATACAATTAAAATGAAATTTGTTAATAAGTTTAAATGAAATATTTTCAAAGTCCCTGCAAGAAAATAAACATTGTATGAAAATATACGAGAAGTATAACTATTTGTATGAAATTTTAAAATGTACTAATGGCTGTTTTCCAACCTATACATGGGATAGGCCGAACAAATTATAAAATACAATTAAAATGAAATTTGTTAATAAGTTTAAATGAAATATTTTCAAAGTCCCTGCAAGAAAATAAACATTGTATGAAAATATACGAGAAGTATAACTATTTGTATGAAATTTTAAAATGTACTAATGGCTGTTTTCCAACCTATACATGGGATAGACGGTAATCGTACGAATCCCTAGGAGAGCAGTGGCTGTTTGACTGCTTTCTTCCTAAGTTGGGGTGCGAATTAACATTCGTATCACGAAATACGTTTTGGTGATGTACTATTATTACTGAAGGGGTCGGTTCATAACCACAATGGCTCACGGATGGGTGTAGTACGGGTTTACATATAATGGCTAAAAATTATACTAGTGTAAACTGGAGACTTATAGAAAAAAATGATTTTGAGTTTGTTTTTTCCTATAAGTGGGAATGAATGAAAAAGAGAATTATTAATTCTCTGTTTTCAAAACAAATTTTATATAAATAAAATATAAAATTTGGTTCCAGCTGATATCAAGGGAATTGAATAAAAATTTGAAAATATTTATTTAAAAAATATTTTAAAGTATTTTTATAAACAAGAGGGAATATTAAAATATTCTCTCTTATATTTGTTTTACAAATAAAATAATTGTAATAAAAAAAAACAATTAAAAGAAAAATTCAAAATAACATTATTCTGGTTGATCCTGCCAGTAGTTATATGCTTGTCTCAAAGATTAAGCCATGCATGTCTAAGTACACACGAATTAAAAGTGAAACCGCAAAAGGCTCATTATATCAGTTATGGTTCATTAGATCATTAACAGTTACTTGGATAACTGTGGTAATTCTAGAGCTAATACATGCAATATAAACACGGACCTTTGGAACGTGTGCTTTTATTAGTCTAAAACCAAGCGATTTTTTCGAAAATCGTTAATATGGTTGAACTCTAGATAATTTGCCGATCGTATGGTCCAGAACCGACGACAGATCTTTCAAATGTCTGCCCTATCAACTATTGATGGTAGTATCTAGGACTACCATGGTTGCAACGGGTAACGGGGAATCAGGGTTCGATTCCGGAGAGGGAGCCTGAGAAACGGCTACCACATCTAAGGAAGGCAGCAGGCGCGTAAATTACCCACTCCCAGTTCGGGGAGGTAGTGACGAAAAATAACAATACAGGACTCATATCCGAGGCCCTGTAATTGGAATGAGTACACTTTAAATCCTTTAACAAGGACCTATTGAAGGGCAAGTCTGGTGCCAGCAGCCGCGGTAATTCCAGCTTCAATAGCGTATATTAAAGTTGTTGCGGTTAAAACGTTCGTAGTTGAATTTGTGCTTCATACGGGTAGTACAAACCATAATTTTGGACTGTACATTACCTTATGTATGCAAGCGTATTACCGGTGGAGTTCTAATATTTAATGGTGCTTTGCATTATTATTTATACCTCCTATTTAAACCTGCTTCAGTGCTCTTCATCGAGTGTTGTTGTGGGCCGGTACAATTACTTTGAACAAATTAGAGTGCTTAAAGCAGGCTCCAAATGCCTGAATATTTTGTGCATGGAATAATGAAATAAGACCTCTGATCTACTTTCATTGGTTTTTAGATCAAGAGGTAATGATTAATAGAAGCAGTTTGGGGGCATTAGTATTACGACGCGAGAGGTGAAATTCTTGGACCGTCGTAAGACTAACTTAAGCGAAAGCATTTGCCAAAGATGTTTTCATTAATCAAGAACGAAAGTTAGAGGTTCGAAGGCGATCAGATACCGCCCTAGTTCTAACCATAAACGATGCCAGCTAGCAATTGGGTGTAGCTACTACTATGGCTCTCTCAGTGGCTTCCCGGGAAACCAAAGCTTTTGGGCTCCGGGGGAAGTATGGTTGCAAAGCTGAAACTTAAAGGAATTGACGGAAGGGCACCACCAGGAGTGGAGCCTGCGGCTTAATTTGACTCAACACGGGAAAACTTACCAGGTCCGAACATAAGCGTGTAAGACAGATTGATAGCTCTTTCTCGAATCTATGGGTGGTGGTGCATGGCCGTTCTTAGTTCGTGGAGTGATTTGTCTGGTTAATTCCGATAACGAACGAGACTCAAATATATTAAATAGATGCTTTCAGGATTATGGTGTTGAAGCTTTCATAGCCTTTATTCATGAATATAGTAAAATATAATTGTGTTTGAATGTGTTTATGTTAGTGGAGCCGTACCTGTTTGTTTGTCCCATTATAAGGACACTAGCTTCTTAAATGGACAAATTGCGTCTAGCAATAATGAGATTGAGCAATAACAGGTCTGGAATGCCCTTAGATGTCCTGGGCTGCACGCGCGCTACAATGAAAGTATCAACGTGTATTTCCTAGACCGAGAGGTCCGGGTAAACCGCTGAACCACTTTCATGCTTGGGATTGTGAACTGAAACTGTTCACATGAACTTGGAATTCCCAGTAAGTGTGAGTCATTAACTCGTATT
This sequence comes from Platycheirus rosarum, assembly GCA_963971375.1. Lineage (NCBI taxonomy): Eukaryota > Metazoa > Arthropoda > Insecta > Diptera > Syrphidae > Platycheirus > Platycheirus rosarum. The sequence goes on from CAXARV010000097.1 coordinate 20,897, forward strand.
GATTAAGTCCCTGCCCTTTGTACACACCGCCCGTCGCTACTACCGATTGAATTATTTAGTGAGGTCTCCGGACGTGATCACTGTGACGCTCACGTGTTACGGTTGTTTCGCAGAAGTTGACCGAACTTGATTATTTAGAGGAAGTAAAAGTCGTAACAAGGTTTCCGTAGGTGAACCTGCGGAAGGATCATTAACGTGTTCCTTCAATAAGAAAACATTAAATATATATATAAAAATATACACAATATAACGTTATACAAGTTGTACTTAGTCACTAAGTAACCGACTCAGATTTTATCTGAATTTGGACATTCGCAACTATAAAAACGTTATTTTTTTTCAAACTTTTTCTTTTAATAAAGTAAATGTTAGAAAAAAAATTGAAGAAATAAATAAATATAATATTTTTTATTTCTTTGAAAAAATTGATTTATGAAAAAAACAAAAAAAAACCTACTCTAAGCGGTGGATCACTTGGCTCATGGGTCGATGAAGAACGCAGCAAACTGTGCGTCATCGTGTGAACTGCAGGACACATGAACATCGACATTTTGAACGCATATCGCAGTCCATGCTGTTATGTACTTGAATTAATTTTTAAGTGCTGCTTGGACTACATATGGTTGAGGGTTGTGAGACTATGCTAAATAAGTTGCTTGTACATGAAAAAGATATTTATTTCTTTTAAAGTGTGCTGAAGCATATGTTATATTATTTGTTTTTTTTTTTTGAAAAAAAAATCATAATATTAATTTACAATATATACCTCAATTCGGATACACAAATTCAATAAATATCTTTTTGTTAGAGGAATTAATCAGTATAAAATAAAATACAAAATAAATTCACTAGCATTGATATTAAAAAAGAAAAAAGACAAAGAATAAGAAAAAAGAAAATAATAAGTAAGAGAAAGAAAAAGAATTGTGAGTATATAAAATATAAATTTGACAAAAAAAGAAATGTTAAACAACCTCAACTCATATGAGATAACTCCCTGAATTTAAGCATATTAATGAGGGAAGGAAAAGAAACTAACAAGGATTTTCTTAGTAGCGGCGAGCGAAAAGAAATCAGTTCAGCACTAAGCCATTTTGTCTTTATGGCAAATATGGGATGCAGTGTATGGAACATCTATAATCTAGTATGAGAAATTAATGATTTAAGTCCTTCTTAAATGAGGCCATTTACCCATAGAGGGTGCCAGGCCCGTATAACGTTAATGATTACTAGAAGGTGTTTCCAAAGAGTCGTGTTGCTTGATAGTGCAGCACTAAGTGGGTGGTAAACTCCATCTAAAACTAAATATAACCATGAGACCGATAGTAAACAAGTACCGTGAGGGAAAGTTGAAAAGAACTCTGAATAGAGAGTTAAATAGTACGTGAAACTGCTTAGAGGTTAAGCCCGATGAACCTGAATATCCATTATGGAAAATTCATCATTAATATTATGGTATTTTAAAAATATTATAAAAATAGTGTGCAATTTTTCCATATAAGGACATTGTAATCTGTTAATGTAATAAATATTTATCAAAAGATCTTTTACTTAAGTTTATTCCAATTAGTTATTTTCGGATTTCTAACATAAAATAAATGTAT
>CAXARV010000097.1:27500-32500 GCA_963971375.1 Platycheirus rosarum
GAAAAAAAGGAAGAAGAAAAGTACTTAGCAAAAAAAGTACTTAGACAAAAGAAGAAGAAGAAGAAGAAGAAGAAGAAGAAGAAGAAGAAGAAGAAGAAGAAGAAGAAGAAGAAGAAGAAGAAGAAGAAGAAGAAGAAGAAGAAGAAGAAGAAGATGAAGAAGAAGAAGAAGAAGAAGAAGAAGAAGATATCTAAACAATATATATTTGGCCCAAAAAAGCTTAAAAATCCTTTCATCCATATTATATTGTTTGGAAAAATTAAAATGTAACGTTTTGTGGTCGAAATTTTGCCTGGAAGCAGAAATAATAATAACACAAATTACTACACTACATTCTAAACAATATATATTTGGCCCAAAAAAGCTTAAAAATCCTTTCATCCATATTATATTGTTTGGAAAAATTAAAATGTAACGTTTTGTGGTCGAAATTTTGCCTGGAAGCAGAAATAATAATAACACAAATTACTACACTACATTTTAAAACTAAAAATAAAATTTGATTATAATCTTCACATTATTCTCCAGCCAGCAATGAACGCAGTTCTAGACTTCGAAAAGGCATTTATATGAGAAATCACCCCCAAAAAATCAAATGTACTAAAGTCTATTTTTTTAACTACAAAATATATGAGAAATCAAGAAAAAATAATTGAATATACATTTTATTTTATTTTAAATGAAATATTTTCAAAGTCCCTGCAAGAAAATAAACATTGTGTGAAAATATACGAGAAGTATAACTATTTGTATGAAATTTTAAAATGTACTAATGGCTGTTTTCCAACCTATACATGGGATAGGCCGAACAAATTATAAAATACAATTAAAATGAAATTTGTTAATAAGTTTAAATGAAATATTTTCAAAGTCCCTGCAAGAAAATAAACATTGTATGAAAATATACGAGAAGTATAACTATTTGTATGAAATTTTAAAATGTACTAATGGCTGTTTTCCAACCTATACATGGGATAGGCCGAACAAATTATAAAATACAATTAAAATGAAATTTGTTAATAAGTTTAAATGAAATATTTTCAAAGTCCCTGCAAGAAAATAAACATTGTATGAAAATATACGAGAAGTATAACTATTTGTATGAAATTTTAAAATGTACTAATGGCTGTTTTCCAACCTATACATGGGATAGACGGTAATCGTACGAATCCCTAGGAGAGCAGTGGCTGTTTGACTGCTTTCTTCCTAAGTTGGGGTGCGAATTAACATTCGTATCACGAAATACGTTTTGGTGATGTACTATTATTACTGAAGGGGTCGGTTCATAACCACAATGGCTCACGGATGGGTGTAGTACGGGTTTACATATAATGGCTAAAAATTATACTAGTGTAAACTGGAGACTTATAGAAAAAAATGATTTTGAGTTTGTTTTTTCCTATAAGTGGGAATGAATGAAAAAGAGAATTATTAATTCTCTGTTTTCAAAACAAATTTTATATAAATAAAATATAAAATTTGGTTCCAGCTGATATCAAGGGAATTGAATAAAAATTTGAAAATATTTATTTAAAAAATATTTTAAAGTATTTTTATAAACAAGAGGGAATATTAAAATATTCTCTCTTATATTTGTTTTACAAATAAAATAATTGTAATAAAAAAAAACAATTAAAAGAAAAATTCAAAATAACATTATTCTGGTTGATCCTGCCAGTAGTTATATGCTTGTCTCAAAGATTAAGCCATGCATGTCTAAGTACACACGAATTAAAAGTGAAACCGCAAAAGGCTCATTATATCAGTTATGGTTCATTAGATCATTAACAGTTACTTGGATAACTGTGGTAATTCTAGAGCTAATACATGCAATATAAACACGGACCTTTGGAACGTGTGCTTTTATTAGTCTAAAACCAAGCGATTTTTTCGAAAATCGTTAATATGGTTGAACTCTAGATAATTTGCCGATCGTATGGTCCAGAACCGACGACAGATCTTTCAAATGTCTGCCCTATCAACTATTGATGGTAGTATCTAGGACTACCATGGTTGCAACGGGTAACGGGGAATCAGGGTTCGATTCCGGAGAGGGAGCCTGAGAAACGGCTACCACATCTAAGGAAGGCAGCAGGCGCGTAAATTACCCACTCCCAGTTCGGGGAGGTAGTGACGAAAAATAACAATACAGGACTCATATCCGAGGCCCTGTAATTGGAATGAGTACACTTTAAATCCTTTAACAAGGACCTATTGAAGGGCAAGTCTGGTGCCAGCAGCCGCGGTAATTCCAGCTTCAATAGCGTATATTAAAGTTGTTGCGGTTAAAACGTTCGTAGTTGAATTTGTGCTTCATACGGGTAGTACAAACCATAATTTTGGACTGTACATTACCTTATGTATGCAAGCGTATTACCGGTGGAGTTCTAATATTTAATGGTGCTTTGCATTATTATTTATACCTCCTATTTAAACCTGCTTCAGTGCTCTTCATCGAGTGTTGTTGTGGGCCGGTACAATTACTTTGAACAAATTAGAGTGCTTAAAGCAGGCTCCAAATGCCTGAATATTTTGTGCATGGAATAATGAAATAAGACCTCTGATCTACTTTCATTGGTTTTTAGATCAAGAGGTAATGATTAATAGAAGCAGTTTGGGGGCATTAGTATTACGACGCGAGAGGTGAAATTCTTGGACCGTCGTAAGACTAACTTAAGCGAAAGCATTTGCCAAAGATGTTTTCATTAATCAAGAACGAAAGTTAGAGGTTCGAAGGCGATCAGATACCGCCCTAGTTCTAACCATAAACGATGCCAGCTAGCAATTGGGTGTAGCTACTACTATGGCTCTCTCAGTGGCTTCCCGGGAAACCAAAGCTTTTGGGCTCCGGGGGAAGTATGGTTGCAAAGCTGAAACTTAAAGGAATTGACGGAAGGGCACCACCAGGAGTGGAGCCTGCGGCTTAATTTGACTCAACACGGGAAAACTTACCAGGTCCGAACATAAGCGTGTAAGACAGATTGATAGCTCTTTCTCGAATCTATGGGTGGTGGTGCATGGCCGTTCTTAGTTCGTGGAGTGATTTGTCTGGTTAATTCCGATAACGAACGAGACTCAAATATATTAAATAGATGCTTTCAGGATTATGGTGTTGAAGCTTTCATAGCCTTTATTCATGAATATAGTAAAATATAATTGTGTTTGAATGTGTTTATGTTAGTGGAGCCGTACCTGTTTGTTTGTCCCATTATAAGGACACTAGCTTCTTAAATGGACAAATTGCGTCTAGCAATAATGAGATTGAGCAATAACAGGTCTGGAATGCCCTTAGATGTCCTGGGCTGCACGCGCGCTACAATGAAAGTATCAACGTGTATTTCCTAGACCGAGAGGTCCGGGTAAACCGCTGAACCACTTTCATGCTTGGGATTGTGAACTGAAACTGTTCACATGAACTTGGAATTCCCAGTAAGTGTGAGTCATTAACTCGTATTGATTAAGTCCCTGCCCTTTGTACACACCGCCCGTCGCTACTACCGATTGAATTATTTAGTGAGGTCTCCGGACGTGATCACTGTGACGCTCACGTGTTACGGTTGTTTCGCAGAAGTTGACCGAACTTGATTATTTAGAGGAAGTAAAAGTCGTAACAAGGTTTCCGTAGGTGAACCTGCGGAAGGATCATTAACGTGTTCCTTCAATAAGAAAACATTAAATATATATATAAAAATATACACAATATAACGTTATACAAGTTGTACTTAGTCACTAAGTAACCGACTCAGATTTTATCTGAATTTGGACATTCGCAACTATAAAAACGTTATTTTTTTTCAAACTTTTTCTTTTAATAAAGTAAATGTTAGAAAAAAAATTGAAGAAATAAATAAATATAATATTTTTTATTTCTTTGAAAAAATTGATTTATGAAAAAAACAAAAAAAAACCTACTCTAAGCGGTGGATCACTTGGCTCATGGGTCGATGAAGAACGCAGCAAACTGTGCGTCATCGTGTGAACTGCAGGACACATGAACATCGACATTTTGAACGCATATCGCAGTCCATGCTGTTATGTACTTGAATTAATTTTTAAGTGCTGCTTGGACTACATATGGTTGAGGGTTGTGAGACTATGCTAAATAAGTTGCTTGTACATGAAAAAGATATTTATTTCTTTTAAAGTGTGCTGAAGCATATGTTATATTATTTGTTTTTTTTTTTTGAAAAAAAAATCATAATATTAATTTACAATATATACCTCAATTCGGATACACAAATTCAATAAATATCTTTTTGTTAGAGGAATTAATCAGTATAAAATAAAATACAAAATAAATTCACTAGCATTGATATTAAAAAAGAAAAAAGACAAAGAATAAGAAAAAAGAAAATAATAAGTAAGAGAAAGAAAAAGAATTGTGAGTATATAAAATATAAATTTGACAAAAAAAGAAATGTTAAACAACCTCAACTCATATGAGATAACTCCCTGAATTTAAGCATATTAATGAGGGAAGGAAAAGAAACTAACAAGGATTTTCTTAGTAGCGGCGAGCGAAAAGAAATCAGTTCAGCACTAAGCCATTTTGTCTTTATGGCAAATATGGGATGCAGTGTATGGAACATCTATAATCTAGTATGAGAAATTAATGATTTAAGTCCTTCTTAAATGAGGCCATTTACCCATAGAGGGTGCCAGGCCCGTATAACGTTAATGATTACTAGAAGGTGTTTCCAAAGAGTCGTGTTGCTTGATAGTGCAGCACTAAGTGGGTGGTAAACTCCATCTAAAACTAAATATAACCATGAGACCGATAGTAAACAAGTACCGTGAGGGAAAGTTGAAAAGAACTCTGAATAGAGAGTTAAATAGTACGTGAAACTGCTTAGAGGTTAAGCCCGATGAACCTGAATATCCATTATGGAAAATTCATCATTAATATTATGGTATTTTAAAAATATTATAAAAATAGTGTGCAATTTTTCCATATAAGGACATTGTAATCTGTTAATGTAATAAATATTTATCAAAAGATC
>CAXARV010000098.1:0-7500 GCA_963971375.1 Platycheirus rosarum
TTTGTTAGTTTCTAACTCAAAATCATAATAAATTGGAGAAGTTGTCATGTCGTCATCTTATTAGTGACGTTGAGAGAGGAATGTTGTTTCTCAAGGTAGCCCAATGTTTCGTCATGTTATTAGTGACGTTTAGAGAGCAGCAAAATGTTGTTTCTCCTAATTCAAATATTATAAAATGGTCGTCCCCTTAATTAATAGTGACGTTGAAAAATATATTTCTTTAACATGGAATATATAAAAAAAAGACTGCAATTAACGCAGTAAAAAAAAACAATATAACAAACGCTCGTCTTGGAGAAGTTGTCATGTCGTCATCTTATTAGTGACGTTGAGAGAGGAAATGTTGTTTCTCAAGGTAGCCCAATGTTTCGTCATGTTATTAGTGACGTTTAGAGAGCAGCAAAATGTTGTTTCTCCTAATTCAAATATTATAAAATGGTCGTCCCCTTAATTATAGTGACGTTGAAAAATATATTTCTTTAACATGGAATATATAAAAAAAAGACTGCAATTAACGCAGTAAAAAAAAACAATATAACAAACGCTCGTCTTGGAGAAGTTGTCATGTCGTCATCTTATTAGTGACGTTGAGAGAGGAAATGTTGTTTCTCAAGGTAGCCCAATGTTTCGTCATGTTATTAGTGACGTTTAGAGAGCAGCAAAATGTTGTTTCTCCTAATTCAAATATTATAAAATGGTCGTCCCCTTAATTAATAGTGACGTTGAAAAATATATTTCTTTAACATGGAATATATAAAAAAAAGACTGCAATTAACGCAGTAAAAAAAACAATATAACAAACGCTCGTCTTGGAGAAGTTGTCATGTCGTCATCTTATTAGTGACGTTGAGAGAGGAAATGTTGTTTCTCAAGGTAGCCCAATGTTTCGTCATGTTATTAGTGACGTTTAGAGAGCAGCAAAATGTTGTTTCTCCTAATTCAAATATTATAAAATGGTCGTCCCCTTAATTAATAGTGACGTTGAAAAATATATTTCTTTAACATGGAATATATAAAAAAAAAGACTGCAATTAACGCAGTAAAAAAAAACAATATAACAAACGCTCGTCTTGGAGAAGTTGTCATGTCGTCATCTTATTAGTGACGTTGAGAGAGGAAATGTTGTTTCTCAAGGTAGCCCAATGTTTCGTCATGTTATTAGTGACGTTTAGAGAGCAGCAAAATGTTGTTTCTCCTAATTCAAATATTATAAAATGGTCGTCCCCTTAATTAATAGTGACGTTGAAAAATATATTTCTTTAACATGGAATATATAAAAAAAAGACTGCAATTAACGCAGTAAAAAAAACAATATAACAAACGCTCGTCACTTTGACCTTGACTTGGCGACGTTGAGAACAAGGCACTAATGGTTTTCAAATGATCGTCATCTTAATAGTGACGAGGTACATAAAATATTTCATTAACATGAACTATAAAAAAAAACTGCAATTAACGAAGTAATTGTAATGTTAACAACCCATCTGGTTAAAAGTTAATTAAGAAAAAGACGTAACGATACTTACAAGAAGAAGGCGTACGTCAAAGAGAAGTTCTTAGACGAAGACGCGTATGTAGAAGTACCTAAGAGAGGTACTTAGAAAAAAAGGAAGAAGAAAAGTACTTAGCAAAAAAAGTACTTAGACAAAAGAAGAAGAAGAAGAAGAAGAAGAAGAGAAGAAGAAGAAGAAGAAGAAGAAGAAGAAGAAGAAGAAGAAGAAGAAGAAGAAGAAGAAGAAGATGAAGAAGAAGAAGAAGAAGAAGAAGATATCTAAACAATATATATTTGGCCCAAAAAAGCTTAAAAAATCCTTTCATCCATATTATATTGTTTGGAAAAATTAAAATGTAACGTTTTGTGGTCGAAATTTTGCCTGGAAGCAGAAATAATAATAACACAAATTACTACACTACATTCTAAACAATATATATTTGGCCCAAAAAAGCTTAAAAATCCTTTCATCCATATTATATTGTTTGGAAAAATTAAAATGTAACGTTTTGTGGTCGAAATTTTGCCTGGAAGCAGAAATAATAATAACACAAATTACTACACTACATTTTAAAAACTAAAAAATAAAATTTGATTATAATCTTCACATTATTCTCCAGCCAGCAATGAACGCAGTTCTAGACTTCGAAAAGGCATTTATATGAGAAATCACCCCCAAAAAATCAAATGTACTAAAGTCTATTTTTTTAACTACAAAATATATGAGAAATCAAGAAAAAATAATTGAATATACATTTTATTTTATTTTAAATGAAATATTTTCAAAGTCCCTGCAAGAAAATAAACATTGTGTGAAAATATACGAGAAGTATAACTATTTGTATGAAATTTTAAAATGTACTAATGGCTGTTTTCCAACCTATACATGGGATAGGCCGAACAAATTATAAAATACAATTAAAATGAAATTTGTTAATAAGTTTAAATGAAATATTTTCAAAGTCCCTGCAAGAAAATAAACATTGTATGAAAATATACGAGAAGTATAACTATTTGTATGAAATTTTAAAATGTACTAATGGCTGTTTTCCAACCTATACATGGGATAGGCCGAACAAATTATAAAATACAATTAAAATGAAATTTGTTAATAAGTTTAAATGAAATATTTTCAAAGTCCCTGCAAGAAAATAAACATTGTATGAAAATATACGAGAAGTATAACTATTTGTATGAAATTTTAAAATGTACTAATGGCTGTTTTCCAACCTATACATGGGATAGACGGTAATCGTACGAATCCCTAGGAGAGCAGTGGCTGTTTGACTGCTTTCTTCCTAAGTTGGGGTGCGAATTAACATTCGTATCACGAAATACGTTTTGGTGATGTACTATTATTACTGAAGGGGTCGGTTCATAACCACAATGGCTCACGGATGGGTGTAGTACGGGTTTACATATAATGGCTAAAAATTATACTAGTGTAAACTGGAGACTTATAGAAAAAAATGATTTTGAGTTTGTTTTTTCCTATAAGTGGGAATGAATGAAAAAGAGAATTATTAATTCTCTGTTTTCAAAACAAATTTTATATAAATAAAATATAAAATTTGGTTCCAGCTGATATCAAGGGAATTGAATAAAAATTTGAAAATATTTATTTAAAAAATATTTTAAAGTATTTTTATAAACAAGAGGGAATATTAAAATATTCTCTCTTATATTTGTTTTACAAATAAAATAATTGTAATAAAAAAAAACAATTAAAAGAAAAATTCAAAATAACATTATTCTGGTTGATCCTGCCAGTAGTTATATGCTTGTCTCAAAGATTAAGCCATGCATGTCTAAGTACACACGAATTAAAAGTGAAACCGCAAAAGGCTCATTATATCAGTTATGGTTCATTAGATCATTAACAGTTACTTGGATAACTGTGGTAATTCTAGAGCTAATACATGCAATATAAACACGGACCTTTGGAACGTGTGCTTTTATTAGTCTAAAACCAAGCGATTTTTTCGAAAATCGTTAATATGGTTGAACTCTAGATAATTTGCCGATCGTATGGTCCAGAACCGACGACAGATCTTTCAAATGTCTGCCCTATCAACTATTGATGGTAGTATCTAGGACTACCATGGTTGCAACGGGTAACGGGGAATCAGGGTTCGATTCCGGAGAGGGAGCCTGAGAAACGGCTACCACATCTAAGGAAGGCAGCAGGCGCGTAAATTACCCACTCCCAGTTCGGGGAGGTAGTGACGAAAAATAACAATACAGGACTCATATCCGAGGCCCTGTAATTGGAATGAGTACACTTTAAATCCTTTAACAAGGACCTATTGAAGGGCAAGTCTGGTGCCAGCAGCCGCGGTAATTCCAGCTTCAATAGCGTATATTAAAGTTGTTGCGGTTAAAACGTTCGTAGTTGAATTTGTGCTTCATACGGGTAGTACAAACCATAATTTTGGACTGTACATTACCTTATGTATGCAAGCGTATTACCGGTGGAGTTCTAATATTTAATGGTGCTTTGCATTATTATTTATACCTCCTATTTAAACCTGCTTCAGTGCTCTTCATCGAGTGTTGTTGTGGGCCGGTACAATTACTTTGAACAAATTAGAGTGCTTAAAGCAGGCTCCAAATGCCTGAATATTTTGTGCATGGAATAATGAAATAAGACCTCTGATCTACTTTCATTGGTTTTTAGATCAAGAGGTAATGATTAATAGAAGCAGTTTGGGGGCATTAGTATTACGACGCGAGAGGTGAAATTCTTGGACCGTCGTAAGACTAACTTAAGCGAAAGCATTTGCCAAAGATGTTTTCATTAATCAAGAACGAAAGTTAGAGGTTCGAAGGCGATCAGATACCGCCCTAGTTCTAACCATAAACGATGCCAGCTAGCAATTGGGTGTAGCTACTACTATGGCTCTCTCAGTGGCTTCCCGGGAAACCAAAGCTTTTGGGCTCCGGGGGAAGTATGGTTGCAAAGCTGAAACTTAAAGGAATTGACGGAAGGGCACCACCAGGAGTGGAGCCTGCGGCTTAATTTGACTCAACACGGGAAAACTTACCAGGTCCGAACATAAGCGTGTAAGACAGATTGATAGCTCTTTCTCGAATCTATGGGTGGTGGTGCATGGCCGTTCTTAGTTCGTGGAGTGATTTGTCTGGTTAATTCCGATAACGAACGAGACTCAAATATATTAAATAGATGCTTTCAGGATTATGGTGTTGAAGCTTTCATAGCCTTTATTCATGAATATAGTAAAATATAATTGTGTTTGAATGTGTTTATGTTAGTGGAGCCGTACCTGTTTGTTTGTCCCATTATAAGGACACTAGCTTCTTAAATGGACAAATTGCGTCTAGCAATAATGAGATTGAGCAATAACAGGTCTGGAATGCCCTTAGATGTCCTGGGCTGCACGCGCGCTACAATGAAAGTATCAACGTGTATTTCCTAGACCGAGAGGTCCGGGTAAACCGCTGAACCACTTTCATGCTTGGGATTGTGAACTGAAACTGTTCACATGAACTTGGAATTCCCAGTAAGTGTGAGTCATTAACTCGTATTGATTAAGTCCCTGCCCTTTGTACACACCGCCCGTCGCTACTACCGATTGAATTATTTAGTGAGGTCTCCGGACGTGATCACTGTGACGCTCACGTGTTACGGTTGTTTCGCAGAAGTTGACCGAACTTGATTATTTAGAGGAAGTAAAAGTCGTAACAAGGTTTCCGTAGGTGAACCTGCGGAAGGATCATTAACGTGTTCCTTCAATAAGAAAACATTAAATATATATATAAAAATATACACAATATAACGTTATACAAGTTGTACTTAGTCACTAAGTAACCGACTCAGATTTTATCTGAATTTGGACATTCGCAACTATAAAAACGTTATTTTTTTTCAAACTTTTTCTTTTAATAAAGTAAATGTTAGAAAAAAAATTGAAGAAATAAATAAATATAATATTTTTTATTTCTTTGAAAAAATTGATTTATGAAAAAAACAAAAAAAAACCTACTCTAAGCGGTGGATCACTTGGCTCATGGGTCGATGAAGAACGCAGCAAACTGTGCGTCATCGTGTGAACTGCAGGACACATGAACATCGACATTTTGAACGCATATCGCAGTCCATGCTGTTATGTACTTGAATTAATTTTTAAGTGCTGCTTGGACTACATATGGTTGAGGGTTGTGAGACTATGCTAAATAAGTTGCTTGTACATGAAAAAGATATTTATTTCTTTTAAAGTGTGCTGAAGCATATGTTATATTATTTGTTTTTTTTTTTTGAAAAAAAAATCATAATATTAATTTACAATATATACCTCAATTCGGATACACAAATTCAATAAATATCTTTTTGTTAGAGGAATTAATCAGTATAAAATAAAATACAAAATAAATTCACTAGCATTGATATTAAAAAAGAAAAAAGACAAAGAATAAGAAAAAAGAAAATAATAAGTAAGAGAAAGAAAAAGAATTGTGAGTATATAAAATATAAATTTGACAAAAAAAGAAATGTTAAACAACCTCAACTCATATGAGATAACTCCCTGAATTTAAGCATATTAATGAGGGAAGGAAAAGAAACTAACAAGGATTTTCTTAGTAGCGGCGAGCGAAAAGAAATCAGTTCAGCACTAAGCCATTTTGTCTTTATGGCAAATATGGGATGCAGTGTATGGAACATCTATAATCTAGTATGAGAAATTAATGATTTAAGTCCTTCTTAAATGAGGCCATTTACCCATAGAGGGTGCCAGGCCCGTATAACGTTAATGATTACTAGAAGGTGTTTCCAAAGAGTCGTGTTGCTTGATAGTGCAGCACTAAGTGGGTGGTAAACTCCATCTAAAACTAAATATAACCATGAGACCGATAGTAAACAAGTACCGTGAGGGAAAGTTGAAAAGAACTCTGAATAGAGAGTTAAATAGTACGTGAAACTGCTTAGAGGTTAAGCCCGATGAACCTGAATATCCATTATGGAAAATTCATCATTAATATTATGGTATTTTAAAAATATTATAAAAATAGTGTGCAATTTTTCCATATAAGGACATTGTAATCTGTTAATGTAATAAATATTTATCAAAAGATCTTTTACTTAAGTTTATTCCAATTAGTTATTTTCGGATTTCTAACATAAAATAAATGTATTAGATTTGATAAATCATTGACAGATATAATTATATGATGCGCTTAAATTTTTTTCGAAAAATTTTACATTGAAATTAAAACTTTCGGGTTTTTTTCTTTATAAATGTATGCGTTATTATGATTAACAATGCGATAGATTCAGGATACCTTCGGGACCCGTCTTGAAACACGGACCAAGGAGTCTAACATATGTGCAAGTCATTGGGTATTTTTGAATGAAACCCAATGGCATAATTAACTTAACTGTTTTTTAAATGGGATTAGTTTATTATTTATTATGAATTATAAATTCAATCCCGGGGCGTTCTATACAGTTATGTATAATGATATTTATATTATTTATACCTCTAACTAGAGCGTACCTTGAGCATATATGCTGTGACCCGAAAGATGGTGAACTATACTTGATCAGGTTGAAGTCAGGGGAAACCCTGATGGAAGACCGAAACAGTTCTGACGTGCAAATCGATTGTCAGAATTGAGTATAGGGGCGAAAGACTAATCGAACCATCTAGTAGCTGGTTCCCTCCGAAGTTTCCCTCAGGATAGCTGGTGCAATAAAAAATTATTTAAAATAATCTTATCTGGTAAAGCGAATGATTAGAGGCCTTAGGGTCGAAACGATCTTAACCTATTCTCAAACTTTAAATGGGTAAGAACCTAGCCTTTCTTGATATGAAGGTTTTGGTTGTGATATATTGTGCCCAGTGGGCCACTTTTGGTAAGCAGAACTGGCGCTGTGGGATGAACCAAACGTAATGTTAAGGTGCCCAAATTAACAACTCATGCAGATACCATGAAAGGCGTTGGTTGCTTAAAACAGCAGGACGGTGGCCATGGAAGTCGTAATCCGCTAA
>CAXARV010000098.1:12500-17500 GCA_963971375.1 Platycheirus rosarum
CTGAAGGGGTCGGTTCATAACCACAATGGCTCACGGATGGGTGTAGTACGGGTTTACATATAATGGCTAAAAATTATACTAGTGTAAACTGGAGACTTATAGAAAAAAATGATTTTGAGTTTGTTTTTTCCTATAAGTGGGAATGAATGAAAAAGAGAATTATTAATTCTCTGTTTTCAAAACAAATTTTATATAAATAAAATATAAAATTTGGTTCCAGCTGATATCAAGGGAATTGAATAAAAATTTGAAAATATTTATTTAAAAAATATTTTAAAGTATTTTTATAAACAAGAGGGAATATTAAAATATTCTCTCTTATATTTGTTTTACAAATAAAATAATTGTAATAAAAAAAAACAATTAAAAGAAAAATTCAAAATAACATTATTCTGGTTGATCCTGCCAGTAGTTATATGCTTGTCTCAAAGATTAAGCCATGCATGTCTAAGTACACACGAATTAAAAGTGAAACCGCAAAAGGCTCATTATATCAGTTATGGTTCATTAGATCATTAACAGTTACTTGGATAACTGTGGTAATTCTAGAGCTAATACATGCAATATAAACACGGACCTTTGGAACGTGTGCTTTTATTAGTCTAAAACCAAGCGATTTTTTCGAAAATCGTTAATATGGTTGAACTCTAGATAATTTGCCGATCGTATGGTCCAGAACCGACGACAGATCTTTCAAATGTCTGCCCTATCAACTATTGATGGTAGTATCTAGGACTACCATGGTTGCAACGGGTAACGGGGAATCAGGGTTCGATTCCGGAGAGGGAGCCTGAGAAACGGCTACCACATCTAAGGAAGGCAGCAGGCGCGTAAATTACCCACTCCCAGTTCGGGGAGGTAGTGACGAAAAATAACAATACAGGACTCATATCCGAGGCCCTGTAATTGGAATGAGTACACTTTAAATCCTTTAACAAGGACCTATTGAAGGGCAAGTCTGGTGCCAGCAGCCGCGGTAATTCCAGCTTCAATAGCGTATATTAAAGTTGTTGCGGTTAAAACGTTCGTAGTTGAATTTGTGCTTCATACGGGTAGTACAAACCATAATTTTGGACTGTACATTACCTTATGTATGCAAGCGTATTACCGGTGGAGTTCTAATATTTAATGGTGCTTTGCATTATTATTTATACCTCCTATTTAAACCTGCTTCAGTGCTCTTCATCGAGTGTTGTTGTGGGCCGGTACAATTACTTTGAACAAATTAGAGTGCTTAAAGCAGGCTCCAAATGCCTGAATATTTTGTGCATGGAATAATGAAATAAGACCTCTGATCTACTTTCATTGGTTTTTAGATCAAGAGGTAATGATTAATAGAAGCAGTTTGGGGGCATTAGTATTACGACGCGAGAGGTGAAATTCTTGGACCGTCGTAAGACTAACTTAAGCGAAAGCATTTGCCAAAGATGTTTTCATTAATCAAGAACGAAAGTTAGAGGTTCGAAGGCGATCAGATACCGCCCTAGTTCTAACCATAAACGATGCCAGCTAGCAATTGGGTGTAGCTACTACTATGGCTCTCTCAGTGGCTTCCCGGGAAACCAAAGCTTTTGGGCTCCGGGGGAAGTATGGTTGCAAAGCTGAAACTTAAAGGAATTGACGGAAGGGCACCACCAGGAGTGGAGCCTGCGGCTTAATTTGACTCAACACGGGAAAACTTACCAGGTCCGAACATAAGCGTGTAAGACAGATTGATAGCTCTTTCTCGAATCTATGGGTGGTGGTGCATGGCCGTTCTTAGTTCGTGGAGTGATTTGTCTGGTTAATTCCGATAACGAACGAGACTCAAATATATTAAATAGATGCTTTCAGGATTATGGTGTTGAAGCTTTCATAGCCTTTATTCATGAATATAGTAAAATATAATTGTGTTTGAATGTGTTTATGTTAGTGGAGCCGTACCTGTTTGTTTGTCCCATTATAAGGACACTAGCTTCTTAAATGGACAAATTGCGTCTAGCAATAATGAGATTGAGCAATAACAGGTCTGGAATGCCCTTAGATGTCCTGGGCTGCACGCGCGCTACAATGAAAGTATCAACGTGTATTTCCTAGACCGAGAGGTCCGGGTAAACCGCTGAACCACTTTCATGCTTGGGATTGTGAACTGAAACTGTTCACATGAACTTGGAATTCCCAGTAAGTGTGAGTCATTAACTCGTATTGATTAAGTCCCTGCCCTTTGTACACACCGCCCGTCGCTACTACCGATTGAATTATTTAGTGAGGTCTCCGGACGTGATCACTGTGACGCTCACGTGTTACGGTTGTTTCGCAGAAGTTGACCGAACTTGATTATTTAGAGGAAGTAAAAGTCGTAACAAGGTTTCCGTAGGTGAACCTGCGGAAGGATCATTAACGTGTTCCTTCAATAAGAAAACATTAAATATATATATAAAAATATACACAATATAACGTTATACAAGTTGTACTTAGTCACTAAGTAACCGACTCAGATTTTATCTGAATTTGGACATTCGCAACTATAAAAACGTTATTTTTTTTCAAACTTTTTCTTTTAATAAAGTAAATGTTAGAAAAAAAATTGAAGAAATAAATAAATATAATATTTTTTATTTCTTTGAAAAAATTGATTTATGAAAAAAACAAAAAAAAACCTACTCTAAGCGGTGGATCACTTGGCTCATGGGTCGATGAAGAACGCAGCAAACTGTGCGTCATCGTGTGAACTGCAGGACACATGAACATCGACATTTTGAACGCATATCGCAGTCCATGCTGTTATGTACTTGAATTAATTTTTAAGTGCTGCTTGGACTACATATGGTTGAGGGTTGTGAGACTATGCTAAATAAGTTGCTTGTACATGAAAAAGATATTTATTTCTTTTAAAGTGTGCTGAAGCATATGTTATATTATTTGTTTTTTTTTTTTGAAAAAAAAATCATAATATTAATTTACAATATATACCTCAATTCGGATACACAAATTCAATAAATATCTTTTTGTTAGAGGAATTAATCAGTATAAAATAAAATACAAAATAAATTCACTAGCATTGATATTAAAAAAGAAAAAAGACAAAGAATAAGAAAAAAGAAAATAATAAGTAAGAGAAAGAAAAAGAATTGTGAGTATATAAAATATAAATTTGACAAAAAAAGAAATGTTAAACAACCTCAACTCATATGAGATAACTCCCTGAATTTAAGCATATTAATGAGGGAAGGAAAAGAAACTAACAAGGATTTTCTTAGTAGCGGCGAGCGAAAAGAAATCAGTTCAGCACTAAGCCATTTTGTCTTTATGGCAAATATGGGATGCAGTGTATGGAACATCTATAATCTAGTATGAGAAATTAATGATTTAAGTCCTTCTTAAATGAGGCCATTTACCCATAGAGGGTGCCAGGCCCGTATAACGTTAATGATTACTAGAAGGTGTTTCCAAAGAGTCGTGTTGCTTGATAGTGCAGCACTAAGTGGGTGGTAAACTCCATCTAAAACTAAATATAACCATGAGACCGATAGTAAACAAGTACCGTGAGGGAAAGTTGAAAAGAACTCTGAATAGAGAGTTAAATAGTACGTGAAACTGCTTAGAGGTTAAGCCCGATGAACCTGAATATCCATTATGGAAAATTCATCATTAATATTATGGTATTTTAAAAATATTATAAAAATAGTGTGCAATTTTTCCATATAAGGACATTGTAATCTGTTAATGTAATAAATATTTATCAAAAGATCTTTTACTTAAGTTTATTCCAATTAGTTATTTTCGGATTTCTAACATAAAATAAATGTATTAGATTTGATAAATCATTGACAGATATAATTATATGATGCGCTTAAATTTTTTTCGAAAAATTTTACATTGAAATTAAAACTTTCGGGTTTTTTTCTTTATAAATGTATGCGTTATTATGATTAACAATGCGATAGATTCAGGATACCTTCGGGACCCGTCTTGAAACACGGACCAAGGAGTCTAACATATGTGCAAGTCATTGGGTATTTTTGAATGAAACCCAATGGCATAATTAACTTAACTGTTTTTTAAATGGGATTAGTTTATTATTTATTATGAATTATAAATTCAATCCCGGGGCGTTCTATACAGTTATGTATAATGATATTTATATTATTTATACCTCTAACTAGAGCGTACCTTGAGCATATATGCTGTGACCCGAAAGATGGTGAACTATACTTGATCAGGTTGAAGTCAGGGGAAACCCTGATGGAAGACCGAAACAGTTCTGACGTGCAAATCGATTGTCAGAATTGAGTATAGGGGCGAAAGACTAATCGAACCATCTAGTAGCTGGTTCCCTCCGAAGTTTCCCTCAGGATAGCTGGTGCAATAAAAAATTATTTAAAATAATCTTATCTGGTAAAGCGAATGATTAGAGGCCTTAGGGTCGAAACGATCTTAACCTATTCTCAAACTTTAAATGGGTAAGAACCTAGCCTTTCTTGATATGAAGGTTTTGGTTGTGATATATTGTGCCCAGTGGGCCACTTTTGGTAAGCAGAACTGGCGCTGTGGGATGAACCAAACGTAATGTTAAGGTGCCCAAATTAACAACTCATGCAGATACCATGAAAGGCGTTGGTTGCTTAAAACAGCAGGACGGTGGCCATGGAAGTCGTAATCCGCTAAGGAGTGTGTAACAACTCACCTGCCGAAGCAACTAGCCCTTAAAATGGATGGCGCTTAAGTTGTATACCTATACATTACCGCTAAAGTAAATGATTAATATTTCAATTTCGATTGAATATAAATTTTGAAACTTTAGTGAGTAGGAGGGTACAATGGTGTGCTTAGAAGTGTTTGGCGTAAGCCTGCATGGAGCCGCTATTGGTACAGATCTTGGTGGTAGTAGCAAATAATCGAATGAGACCTTGGAGGACTGAAGTGGAGAAGGGTTTCGTGTGAACAGTGGTTGATCACGAGTTAGTCGGTCCTAAGTTCAAGGCGAAAGCTGAAAATTTTCAAGTTATAAAAAAAAGTTA
>CAXARV010000098.1:22500-24457 GCA_963971375.1 Platycheirus rosarum
TATTTTCAAAGTCCCTGCAAGAAAATAAACATTGTGTGAAAATATACGAGAGAGTATAACTATTTGTATGAAATTTTAAAATGTACTAATGGCTGTTTTCCAACCTATACATGGGATAGGCCGAACAAATTATAAAATACAATTAAAATGAAATTTGTTAATAAGTTTAAATGAAATATTTTCAAAGTCCCTGCAAGAAAATAAACATTGTATGAAAAATATACGAGAAGTATAACTATTTGTATGAAATTTTAAAATGTACTAATGGCTGTTTTCCAACCTATACATGGGATAGGCCGAACAAATTATAAAATACAATTAAAATGAAATTTGTTAATAAGTTTAAATGAAATATTTTCAAAGTCCCTGCAAGAAAATAAACATTGTATGAAAATATACGAGAAGTATAACTATTTGTATGAAATTTTAAAATGTACTAATGGCTGTTTTCCAACCTATACATGGGATAGACGGTAATCGTACGAATCCCTAGGAGAGCAGTGGCTGTTTGACTGCTTTCTTCCTAAGTTGGGGTGCGAATTAACATTCGTATCACGAAATACGTTTTGGTGATGTACTATTATTACTGAAGGGGTCGGTTCATAACCACAATGGCTCACGGATGGGTGTAGTACGGGTTTACATATAATGGCTAAAAATTATACTAGTGTAAACTGGAGACTTATAGAAAAAAAATGATTTTGAGTTTGTTTTTTCCTATAAGTGGGAATGAATGAAAAAGAGAATTATTAATTCTCTGTTTTCAAAACAAATTTTATATAAATAAAATATAAAATTTGGTTCCAGCTGATATCAAGGGAATTGAATAAAAATTTGAAAATATTTATTTAAAAAATATTTTAAAGTATTTTTATAAACAAGAGGGAATATTAAAATATTCTCTCTTATATTTGTTTTACAAATAAAATAATTGTAATAAAAAAAAAACAATTAAAAGAAAAATTCAAAATAACATTATTCTGGTTGATCCTGCCAGTAGTTATATGCTTGTCTCAAAGATTAAGCCATGCATGTCTAAGTACACACGAATTAAAAGTGAAACCGCAAAAGGCTCATTATATCAGTTATGGTTCATTAGATCATTAACAGTTACTTGGATAACTGTGGTAATTCTAGAGCTAATACATGCAATATAAACACGGACCTTTGGAACGTGTGCTTTTATTAGTCTAAAACCAAGCGATTTTTTCGAAAATCGTTAATATGGTTGAACTCTAGATAATTTGCCGATCGTATGGTCCAGAACCGACGACAGATCTTTCAAATGTCTGCCCTATCAACTATTGATGGTAGTATCTAGGACTACCATGGTTGCAACGGGTAACGGGGAATCAGGGTTCGATTCCGGAGAGGGGAGCCTGAGAAACGGCTACCACATCTAAGGAAGGCAGCAGGCGCGTAAATTACCCACTCCCAGTTCGGGGAGGTAGTGACGAAAAATAACAATACAGGACTCATATCCGAGGCCCTGTAATTGGAATGAGTACACTTTAAATCCTTTAACAAGGACCTATTGAAGGGCAAGTCTGGTGCCAGCAGCCGCGGTAATTCCAGCTTCAATAGCGTATATTAAAGTTGTTGCGGTTAAAACGTTCGTAGTTGAATTTGTGCTTCATACGGGTAGTACAAACCATAATTTTGGACTGTACATTACCTTATGTATGCAAGCGTATTACCGGTGGAGTTCTAATATTTAATGGTGCTTTGCATTATTATTTATACCTCCTATTTAAACCTGCTTCAGTGCTCTTCATCGAGTGTTGTTGTGGGCCGGTACAATTACTTTGAACAAATTAGAGTGCTTAAAGCAGGCTCCAAATGCCTGAATATTTTGTGCATGGAATAATGAAATAAGACCTCTGATCTACTTTCATTGGTTTTTAGATCAAGAGGTAATGATTAATAGAAGCAGTTTGGGGGCATTAGTATTACGACG
>CAXARV010000099.1:0-2500 GCA_963971375.1 Platycheirus rosarum
GTGAACTGAAACTGTTCACATGAACTTGGAATTCCCAGTAAGTGTGAGTCATTAACTCGTATTGATTAAGTCCCTGCCCTTTGTACACACCGCCCGTCGCTACTACCGATTGAATTATTTAGTGAGGTCTCCGGACGTGATCACTGTGACGCTCACGTGTTACGGTTGTTTCGCAGAAGTTGACCGAACTTGATTATTTAGAGGAAGTAAAAGTCGTAACAAGGTTTCCGTAGGTGAACCTGCGGAAGGATCATTAACGTGTTCCTTCAATAAGAAAACATTAAATATATATATAAAAATATACACAATATAACGTTATACAAGTTGTACTTAGTCACTAAGTAACCGACTCAGATTTTATCTGAATTTGGACATTCGCAACTATAAAAACGTTATTTTTTTTCAAACTTTTTCTTTTAATAAAGTAAATGTTAGAAAAAAAATTGAAGAAATAAATAAATATAATATTTTTTATTTCTTTGAAAAAATTGATTTATGAAAAAAACAAAAAAAAACCTACTCTAAGCGGTGGATCACTTGGCTCATGGGTCGATGAAGAACGCAGCAAACTGTGCGTCATCGTGTGAACTGCAGGACACATGAACATCGACATTTTGAACGCATATCGCAGTCCATGCTGTTATGTACTTGAATTAATTTTTAAGTGCTGCTTGGACTACATATGGTTGAGGGTTGTGAGACTATGCTAAATAAGTTGCTTGTACATGAAAAAGATATTTATTTCTTTTAAAGTGTGCTGAAGCATATGTTATATTATTTGTTTTTTTTTTTTGAAAAAAAAATCATAATATTAATTTACAATATATACCTCAATTCGGATACACAAATTCAATAAATATCTTTTTGTTAGAGGAATTAATCAGTATAAAATAAAATACAAAATAAATTCACTAGCATTGATATTAAAAAAGAAAAAAGACAAAGAATAAGAAAAAAGAAAATAATAAGTAAGAGAAAGAAAAAGAATTGTGAGTATATAAAATATAAATTTGACAAAAAAAGAAATGTTAAACAACCTCAACTCATATGAGATAACTCCCTGAATTTAAGCATATTAATGAGGGAAGGAAAAGAAACTAACAAGGATTTTCTTAGTAGCGGCGAGCGAAAAGAAATCAGTTCAGCACTAAGCCATTTTGTCTTTATGGCAAATATGGGATGCAGTGTATGGAACATCTATAATCTAGTATGAGAAATTAATGATTTAAGTCCTTCTTAAATGAGGCCATTTACCCATAGAGGGTGCCAGGCCCGTATAACGTTAATGATTACTAGAAGGTGTTTCCAAAGAGTCGTGTTGCTTGATAGTGCAGCACTAAGTGGGTGGTAAACTCCATCTAAAACTAAATATAACCATGAGACCGATAGTAAACAAGTACCGTGAGGGAAAGTTGAAAAGAACTCTGAATAGAGAGTTAAATAGTACGTGAAACTGCTTAGAGGTTAAGCCCGATGAACCTGAATATCCATTATGGAAAATTCATCATTAATATTATGGTATTTTAAAAATATTATAAAAATAGTGTGCAATTTTTCCATATAAGGACATTGTAATCTGTTAATGTAATAAATATTTATCAAAAGATCTTTTACTTAAGTTTATTCCAATTAGTTATTTTCGGATTTCTAACATAAAATAAATGTATTAGATTTGATAAATCATTGACAGATATAATTATATGATGCGCTTAAATTTTTTTCGAAAAATTTTACATTGAAATTAAAACTTTCGGGTTTTTTTCTTTATAAATGTATGCGTTATTATGATTAACAATGCGATAGATTCAGGATACCTTCGGGACCCGTCTTGAAACACGGACCAAGGAGTCTAACATATGTGCAAGTCATTGGGTATTTTTGAATGAAACCCAATGGCATAATTAACTTAACTGTTTTTTAAATGGGATTAGTTTATTATTTATTATGAATTATAAATTCAATCCCGGGGCGTTCTATACAGTTATGTATAATGATATTTATATTATTTATACCTCTAACTAGAGCGTACCTTGAGCATATATGCTGTGACCCGAAAGATGGTGAACTATACTTGATCAGGTTGAAGTCAGGGGAAACCCTGATGGAAGACCGAAACAGTTCTGACGTGCAAATCGATTGTCAGAATTGAGTATAGGGGCGAAAGACTAATCGAACCATCTAGTAGCTGGTTCCCTCCGAAGTTTCCCTCAGGATAGCTGGTGCAATAAAAAATTATTTAAAATAATCTTATCTGGTAAAGCGAATGATTAGAGGCCTTAGGGTCGAAACGATCTTAACCTATTCTCAAACTTTAAATGGGTAAGAACCTAGCCTTTCTTGATATGAAGGTTTTGGTTGTGATATATTGTGCCCAGTGGGCCACTTTTGGTAAGCAGAACTGGCGCTGTGGGATGAACCAAACGTAATGTTAAGGTGCCCAAATTAACAACTCATGCAGATACCATGAAAGGCGTTGGTTGCTTAAAACAGCAGGACGGTG
>CAXARV010000099.1:7500-17500 GCA_963971375.1 Platycheirus rosarum
TTTGATTATAATCTTCACATTATTCTCCAGCCAGCAATGAACGCAGTTCTAGACTTCGAAAAGGCATTTATATGAGAAATCACCCCCAAAAAATGAAATGTACTAAAGTCTATTTTTTTAACTACAAAATATATGAGAAATCAAGAAAAAATAATTGAATATACATTTTATTTTATTTTAAATGAAATATTTTCAAAGTCCCTGCAAGAAAATAAACATTGTGTGAAAATATACGAGAAGTATAACTATTTGTATGAAATTTTAAAATGTACTAATGGCTGTTTTCCAACCTATACATGGGATAGGCCGAACAAATTATAAAATACAATTAAAATGAAATTTGTTAATAAGTTTAAATGAAATATTTTCAAAGTCCCTGCAAGAAAATAAACATTGTATGAAAATATACGAGAAGTATAACTATTTGTATGAAATTTTAAAATGTACTAATGGCTGTTTTCCAACCTATACATGGGATAGGCGGTAATCGCACGAATCCCTAGGAGAGCAGTGGCTGTTTGACTGCTTTCTTCCTAAGTTGGGGTGCGAATTAACATTCGTATCACGAAATACGTTTTGGGTGATGTACTATTATTACTGAAGGGGTCGGTTCATAACCACAATGGCTCACGGATGGGTGTAGTACGGGTTTACATATAATGGCTAAAAATTATATTAGTGTAAACTGGAGACTTATAGAAAAAAATGATTTTGAGTTTGTTTTTTCCTATAAGTGGGAATGAATGAAAAAGAGAATTATTAATTCTCTGTTTTCAAAACAAATTTTATATAAATAAAATATAAAATTTGGTTCCAGCTGATATCAAGGGAATTGAATAAAAATTTGAAAATATTTATTTAAAAAATATTTTAAAGTATTTTTATAAACAAGAGGGAATATTAAAATATTCTCTCTTATATTTGTTTTACAAATAAAATAATTGTAATAAAAAAAAACAATTAAAAGAAAAATTCAAAATAACATTATTCTGGTTGATCCTGCCAGTAGTTATATGCTTGTCTCAAAGATTAAGCCATGCATGTCTAAGTACACACGAATTAAAAGTGAAACCGCAAAAGGCTCATTATATCAGTTATGGTTCATTAGATCATTAACAGTTACTTGGATAACTGTGGTAATTCTAGAGCTAATACATGCAATATAAACACGGACCTTTGGAACGTGTGCTTTTATTAGTCTAAAACCAAGCGATTTTTTCGAAAATCGTTAATATGGTTGAACTCTAGATAATTTGCCGATCGTATGGTCCAGAACCGACGACAGATCTTTCAAATGTCTGCCCTATCAACTATTGATGGTAGTATCTAGGACTACCATGGTTGCAACGGGTAACGGGGAATCAGGGTTCGATTCCGGAGAGGGAGCCTGAGAAACGGCTACCACATCTAAGGAAGGCAGCAGGCGCGTAAATTACCCACTCCCAGTTCGGGGAGGTAGTGACGAAAAATAACAATACAGGACTCATATCCGAGGCCCTGTAATTGGAATGAGTACACTTTAAATCCTTTAACAAGGACCTATTGAAGGGCAAGTCTGGTGCCAGCAGCCGCGGTAATTCCAGCTTCAATAGCGTATATTAAAGTTGTTGCGGTTAAAACGTTCGTAGTTGAATTTGTGCTTCATACGGGTAGTACAAACCATAATTTTGGACTGTACATTACCTTATGTATGCAAGCGTATTACCGGTGGAGTTCTAATATTTAATGGTGCTTTGCATTATTATTTATACCTCCTATTTAAACCTGCTTCAGTGCTCTTCATCGAGTGTTGTTGTGGGCCGGTACAATTACTTTGAACAAATTAGAGTGCTTAAAGCAGGCTCCAAATGCCTGAATATTTTGTGCATGGAATAATGAAATAAGACCTCTGATCTACTTTCATTGGTTTTTAGATCAAGAGGTAATGATTAATAGAAGCAGTTTGGGGGCATTAGTATTACGACGCGAGAGGTGAAATTCTTGGACCGTCGTAAGACTAACTTAAGCGAAAGCATTTGCCAAAGATGTTTTCATTAATCAAGAACGAAAGTTAGAGGTTCGAAGGCGATCAGATACCGCCCTAGTTCTAACCATAAACGATGCCAGCTAGCAATTGGGTGTAGCTACTACTATGGCTCTCTCAGTGGCTTCCCGGGAAACCAAAGCTTTTGGGCTCCGGGGGAAGTATGGTTGCAAAGCTGAAACTTAAAGGAATTGACGGAAGGGCACCACCAGGAGTGGAGCCTGCGGCTTAATTTGACTCAACACGGGAAAACTTACCAGGTCCGAACATAAGCGTGTAAGACAGATTGATAGCTCTTTCTCGAATCTATGGGTGGTGGTGCATGGCCGTTCTTAGTTCGTGGAGTGATTTGTCTGGTTAATTCCGATAACGAACGAGACTCAAATATATTAAATAGATGCTTTCAGGATTATGGTGTTGAAGCTTTCATAGCCTTTATTCATGAATATAGTAAAATATAATTGTGTTTGAATGTGTTTATGTTAGTGGAGCCGTACCTGTTTGTTTGTCCCATTATAAGGACACTAGCTTCTTAAATGGACAAATTGCGTCTAGCAATAATGAGATTGAGCAATAACAGGTCTGGAATGCCCTTAGATGTCCTGGGCTGCACGCGCGCTACAATGAAAGTATCAACGTGTATTTCCTAGACCGAGAGGTCCGGGTAAACCGCTGAACCACTTTCATGCTTGGGATTGTGAACTGAAACTGTTCACATGAACTTGGAATTCCCAGTAAGTGTGAGTCATTAACTCGTATTGATTAAGTCCCTGCCCTTTGTACACACCGCCCGTCGCTACTACCGATTGAATTATTTAGTGAGGTCTCCGGACGTGATCACTGTGACGCTCACGTGTTACGGTTGTTTCGCAGAAGTTGACCGAACTTGATTATTTAGAGGAAGTAAAAGTCGTAACAAGGTTTCCGTAGGTGAACCTGCGGAAGGATCATTAACGTGTTCCTTCAATAAGAAAACATTAAATATATATATAAAAATATACACAATATAACGTTATACAAGTTGTACTTAGTCACTAAGTAACCGACTCAGATTTTATCTGAATTTGGACATTCGCAACTATAAAAACGTTATTTTTTTTCAAACTTTTTCTTTTAATAAAGTAAATGTTAGAAAAAAAATTGAAGAAATAAATAAATATAATATTTTTTATTTCTTTGAAAAAATTGATTTATGAAAAAAACAAAAAAAAACCTACTCTAAGCGGTGGATCACTTGGCTCATGGGTCGATGAAGAACGCAGCAAACTGTGCGTCATCGTGTGAACTGCAGGACACATGAACATCGACATTTTGAACGCATATCGCAGTCCATGCTGTTATGTACTTGAATTAATTTTTAAGTGCTGCTTGGACTACATATGGTTGAGGGTTGTGAGACTATGCTAAATAAGTTGCTTGTACATGAAAAAGATATTTATTTCTTTTAAAGTGTGCTGAAGCATATGTTATATTATTTGTTTTTTTTTTTTGAAAAAAAAATCATAATATTAATTTACAATATATACCTCAATTCGGATACACAAATTCAATAAATATCTTTTTGTTAGAGGAATTAATCAGTATAAAATAAAATACAAAATAAATTCACTAGCATTGATATTAAAAAAGAAAAAAGACAAAGAATAAGAAAAAAGAAAATAATAAGTAAGAGAAAGAAAAAGAATTGTGAGTATATAAAATATAAATTTGACAAAAAAAGAAATGTTAAACAACCTCAACTCATATGAGATAACTCCCTGAATTTAAGCATATTAATGAGGGAAGGAAAAGAAACTAACAAGGATTTTCTTAGTAGCGGCGAGCGAAAAGAAATCAGTTCAGCACTAAGCCATTTTGTCTTTATGGCAAATATGGGATGCAGTGTATGGAACATCTATAATCTAGTATGAGAAATTAATGATTTAAGTCCTTCTTAAATGAGGCCATTTACCCATAGAGGGTGCCAGGCCCGTATAACGTTAATGATTACTAGAAGGTGTTTCCAAAGAGTCGTGTTGCTTGATAGTGCAGCACTAAGTGGGTGGTAAACTCCATCTAAAACTAAATATAACCATGAGACCGATAGTAAACAAGTACCGTGAGGGAAAGTTGAAAAGAACTCTGAATAGAGAGTTAAATAGTACGTGAAACTGCTTAGAGGTTAAGCCCGATGAACCTGAATATCCATTATGGAAAATTCATCATTAATATTATGGTATTTTAAAAATATTATAAAAATAGTGTGCAATTTTTCCATATAAGGACATTGTAATCTGTTAATGTAATAAATATTTATCAAAAGATCTTTTACTTAAGTTTATTCCAATTAGTTATTTTCGGATTTCTAACATAAAATAAATGTATTAGATTTGATAAATCATTGACAGATATAATTATATGATGCGCTTAAATTTTTTTCGAAAAATTTTACATTGAAATTAAAACTTTCGGGTTTTTTTCTTTATAAATGTATGCGTTATTATGATTAACAATGCGATAGATTCAGGATACCTTCGGGACCCGTCTTGAAACACGGACCAAGGAGTCTAACATATGTGCAAGTCATTGGGTATTTTTGAATGAAACCCAATGGCATAATTAACTTAACTGTTTTTTAAATGGGATTAGTTTATTATTTATTATGAATTATAAATTCAATCCCGGGGCGTTCTATACAGTTATGTATAATGATATTTATATTATTTATACCTCTAACTAGAGCGTACCTTGAGCATATATGCTGTGACCCGAAAGATGGTGAACTATACTTGATCAGGTTGAAGTCAGGGGAAACCCTGATGGAAGACCGAAACAGTTCTGACGTGCAAATCGATTGTCAGAATTGAGTATAGGGGCGAAAGACTAATCGAACCATCTAGTAGCTGGTTCCCTCCGAAGTTTCCCTCAGGATAGCTGGTGCAATAAAAAATTATTTAAAATAATCTTATCTGGTAAAGCGAATGATTAGAGGCCTTAGGGTCGAAACGATCTTAACCTATTCTCAAACTTTAAATGGGTAAGAACCTAGCCTTTCTTGATATGAAGGTTTTGGTTGTGATATATTGTGCCCAGTGGGCCACTTTTGGTAAGCAGAACTGGCGCTGTGGGATGAACCAAACGTAATGTTAAGGTGCCCAAATTAACAACTCATGCAGATACCATGAAAGGCGTTGGTTGCTTAAAACAGCAGGACGGTGGCCATGGAAGTCGTAATCCGCTAAGGAGTGTGTAACAACTCACCTGCCGAAGCAACTAGCCCTTAAAATGGATGGCGCTTAAGTTGTATACCTATACATTACCGCTAAAGTAAATGATTAATATTTCAATTTCGATTGAATATAAATTTTGAAACTTTAGTGAGTAGGAGGGTACAATGGTGTGCTTAGAAGTGTTTGGCGTAAGCCTGCATGGAGCCGCTATTGGTACAGATCTTGGTGGTAGTAGCAAATAATCGAATGAGACCTTGGAGGACTGAAGTGGAGAAGGGTTTCGTGTGAACAGTGGTTGATCACGAGTTAGTCGGTCCTAAGTTCAAGGCGAAAGCTGAAAATTTTCAAGTTATAAAAAAAAGTTATTAGAAAAAAAAACAAAAAAAAATATTTTTTTTTGAAAAAAATAATAAAAAAATTTAAATACTTGATAAATTTTGAACGAAAGGGAATACGGTTCCAATTCCGTAACCTGTTGAGTATCCGTTTGTTATTAAAAATGGGCAATTTGCTCATCCTGGCAACAGGAACGACCATAAAGAAGCCGTCGAGAGATATCGAAAGAGTTTTCTTTTCTGTTTTATAGTCGTACTACCATGGAAGTCTTTCGAAGAGAGATATGGTAGATGCCCAATGTTTCGTCATGTTATTAGTGACGTTTAGAGAGCAGCAAAATGTTGTTTCTCCTAATTCAAATATTATAAAATGGTTGTCCCCTTAATTAATAGTGACGTTGAAAAATATATTTCTTTAACATGGAATATATAAAAAAAGACTGCAATTAACGCAGTAAAAAAAAACAATATAACAAACGCTCGTCTTGGAGAAGTTGTCATGTCGTCATCTTATTAGTGACGTTGAGAGAGGAAATGTTGTTTCTCAAGGTAGCCCAATGTTTCGTCATGTTATTAGTGACGTTTAGAGAGCAGCAAAATGTTGTTTCTCCTAATTCAAATATTATAAAATGGTTGTCCCCTTAATTAATAGTGACGTTGAAAAATATATTTCTTTAACATGGAATATATAAAAAAAGACTGCAATTAACGCAGTAAAAAAAAACAATATAACAAACGCTCGTCTTGGAGAAGTTGTCATGTCGTCATCTTATTAGTGACGTTGAGAGAGGAAATGTTGTTTCTCAAGGTAGCCCAATGTTTCGTCATGTTATTAGTGACGTTTAGAGAGCAGCAAAATGTTGTTTCTCCTAATTCAAATATTATAAAATGGTTGTCCCCTTAATTAATAGTGACGTTGAAAAATATATTTCTTTAACATGGAATATATAAAAAAAAGACTGCAATTAACGCAGTAAAAAAAACAATATAACAAACGCTCGTCACTTTGACCTTGACTTGGCGACGTTGAGAACAAGGCACTAATGGTTTTCAAATGATCGTCATCTTAATAGTGACGAGGTACATAAAATATTTCATTAACATGAACTATAAAAAAAAACTGCAATTAACGAAGTAATTGTAATGTTAACAACCCATCTTGGTTAAAAGTTAATTAAGAAAAAGACGTAACGATACTTACAAGAAGAAGGCGTACGTCAAAGAGAAGTTCTTAGACGAAGACGCGTATGTAGAAGTACCTAAGAGAGGTACTTAGAAAAAAAGGAAGAAGAAAAGTACTTAGCAAAAAAAGTACTTAGACAAAAGAAGAAGAAAAGAAGAAGAAGAAGAAGAAGAAGAAGAAGAAGATGAAGAAGAAGAAGATATCTAAACAATATATATTTGGCCCAAAAAAGCTTAAAAATCCTTTCATCCATATTATATTGTTTGGAAAAATTAAAATGTAACGTTTTGTGGTCGAAATTTTGCCTGGAAGCAGAAATAATAATAACACAAATTACTACACTACATTTTAAAACTAAAAATAAAATTTGATTATAATCTTCACATTATTCTCCAGCCAGCAATGAACGCAGTTCTAGACTTCGAAAAGGCATTTATATGAGAAATCACCCCCAAAAAATGAAATGTACTAAAGTCTATTTTTTTAACTACAAAATATATGAGAAATCAAGAAAAAATAATTGAATATACATTTTATTTTATTTTAAATGAAATATTTTCAAAGTCCCTGCAAGAAAATAAACATTGTGTGAAAATATACGAGAAGTATAACTATTTGTATGAAATTTTAAAATGTACTAATGGCTGTTTTCCAACCTATACATGGGATAGGCCGAACAAATTATAAAATACAATTAAAATGAAATTTGTTAATAAGTTTAAATGAAATATTTTCAAAGTCCCTGCAAGAAAATAAACATTGTATGAAAATATACGAGAAGTATAACTATTTGTATGAAATTTTAAAATGTACTAATGGCTGTTTTCCAACCTATACATGGGATAGGCGGTAATCGCACGAATCCCTAGGAGAGCAGTGGCTGTTTGACTGCTTTCTTCCTAAGTTGGGGTGCGAATTAACATTCGTATCACGAAATACGTTTTGGGTGATGTACTATTATTACTGAAGGGGTCGGTTCATAACCACAATGGCTCACGGATGGGTGTAGTACGGGTTTACATATAATGGCTAAAAATTATATTAGTGTAAACTGGAGACTTATAGAAAAAAATGATTTTGAGTTTGTTTTTTCCTATAAGTGGGAATGAATGAAAAAGAGAATTATTAATTCTCTGTTTTCAAAACAAATTTTATATAAATAAAATATAAAATTTGGTTCCAGCTGATATCAAGGGAATTGAATAAAAATTTGAAAATATTTATTTAAAAAATATTTTAAAGTATTTTTATAAACAAGAGGGAATATTAAAATATTCTCTCTTATATTTGTTTTACAAATAAAATAATTGTAATAAAAAAAAACAATTAAAAGAAAAATTCAAAATAACATTATTCTGGTTGATCCTGCCAGTAGTTATATGCTTGTCTCAAAGATTAAGCCATGCATGTCTAAGTACACACGAATTAAAAGTGAAACCGCAAAAGGCTCATTATATCAGTTATGGTTCATTAGATCATTAACAGTTACTTGGATAACTGTGGTAATTCTAGAGCTAATACATGCAATATAAACACGGACCTTTGGAACGTGTGCTTTTATTAGTCTAAAACCAAGCGATTTTTTCGAAAATCGTTAATATGGTTGAACTCTAGATAATTTGCCGATCGTATGGTCCAGAACCGACGACAGATCTTTCAAATGTCTGCCCTATCAACTATTGATGGTAGTATCTAGGACTACCATGGTTGCAACGGGTAACGGGGAATCAGGGTTCGATTCCGGAGAGGGAGCCTGAGAAACGGCTACCACATCTAAGGAAGGCAGCAGGCGCGTAAATTACCCACTCCCAGTTCGGGGAGGTAGTGACGAAAAATAACAATACAGGACTCATATCCGAGGCCCTGTAATTGGAATGAGTACACTTTAAATCCTTTAACAAGGACCTATTGAAGGGCAAGTCTGGTGCCAGCAGCCGCGGTAATTCCAGCTTCAATAGCGTATATTAAAGTTGTTGCGGTTAAAACGTTCGTAGTTGAATTTGTGCTTCATACGGGTAGTACAAACCATAATTTTGGACTGTACATTACCTTATGTATGCAAGCGTATTACCGGTGGAGTTCTAATATTTAATGGTGCTTTGCATTATTATTTATACCTCCTATTTAAACCTGCTTCAGTGCTCTTCATCGAGTGTTGTTGTGGGCCGGTACAATTACTTTGAACAAATTAGAGTGCTTAAAGCAGGCTCCAAATGCCTGAATATTTTGTGCATGGAATAATGAAATAAGACCTCTGATCTACTTTCATTGGTTTTTAGATCAAGAGGTAATGATTAATAGAAGCAGTTTGGGGGCATTAGTATTACGACGCGAGAGGTGAAATTCTTGGACCGTCGTAAGACTAACTTAAGCGAAAGCATTTGCCAAAGATGTTTTCATTAATCAAGAACGAAAGTTAGAGGTTCGAAGGCGATCAGATACCGCCCTAGTTCTAACCATAAACGATGCCAGCTAGCAATTGGGTGTAGCTACTACTATGGCTCTCTCAGTGGCTTCCCGGGAAACCAAAGCTTTTGGGCTCCGGGGGAAGTATGGTTGCAAAGCTGAAACTTAAAGGAATTGACGGAAGGGCACCACCAGGAGTGGAGCCTGCGGCTTAATTTGACTCAACACGGGAAAACTTACCAGGTCCGAACATAAGCGTGTAAGACAGATTGATAGCTCTTTCTCGAATCTATGGGTGGTGGTGCATGGCCGTTCTTAGTTCGTGGAGTGATTTGTCTGGTTAATTCCGATAACGAACGAGACTCAAATATATTAAATAGATGCTTTCAGGATTATGGTGTTGAAGCTTTCATAGCCTTTATTCATGAATATAGTAAAATATAATTGTGTTTGAATGTGTTTATGTTAGTGGAGCCGTACCTGTTTGTTTGTCCCATTATAAGGACACTAGCTTCTTAAATGGACAAATTGCGTCTAGCAATAATGAGATTGAGCAATAACAGGTCTGGAATGCCCTTAGATGTCCTGGGCTGCACGCGCGCTACAATGAAAGTATCAACGTGTATTTCCTAGACCGAGAGGTCCGGGTAAACCGCTGAACCACTTTCATGCTTGGGATTGTGAACTGAAACTGTTCACATGAACTTGGAATTCCCAGTAAGTGTGAGTCATTAACTCGTATTGATTAAGTCCCTGCCCTTTGTACACACCGCCCGTCGCTACTACCGATTGAATTATTTAGTGAGGTCTCCGGACGTGATCACTGTGACGCTCACGTGTTACG
>CAXARV010000099.1:25000-30000 GCA_963971375.1 Platycheirus rosarum
GAAGACGCGTATGTAGAAGTACCTAAGAGAGGTACTTAGAAAAAAAGGAAGAAGAAAAGTACTTAGCAAAAAAAGTACTTAGACAAAAGAAGAAGAAGAAGAAGAAGAAGAAGAAGAAGAAGAAGAAGAAGAAGAAGAAGAAGAAGAAGAAGAAGAAGAAGAAGAAGAAGAAGAAGAAGAAGAAGAAGAAGAAGAAGAAGAAGAAGATGAAGAAGAAGAAGATATCTAAACAATATATATTTGGCCCAAAAAAGCTTAAAAATCCTTTCATCCATATTATATTGTTTGGAAAAATTAAAATGTAACGTTTTGTGGTCGAAATTTTGCCTGGAAGCAGAAATAATAATAACACAAATTACTACACTACATTTTAAAACTAAAAATAAAATTTGATTATAATCTTCACATTATTCTCCAGCCAGCAATGAACGCAGTTCTAGACTTCGAAAAGGCATTTATATGAGAAATCACCCCCAAAAAATGAAATGTACTAAAGTCTATTTTTTTAACTACAAAATATATGAGAAATCAAGAAAAAATAATTGAATATACATTTTATTTTATTTTAAATGAAATATTTTCAAAGTCCCTGCAAGAAAATAAACATTGTGTGAAAATATACGAGAAGTATAACTATTTGTATGAAATTTTAAAATGTACTAATGGCTGTTTTCCAACCTATACATGGGATAGGCCGAACAAATTATAAAATACAATTAAAATGAAATTTGTTAATAAGTTTAAATGAAATATTTTCAAAGTCCCTGCAAGAAAATAAACATTGTATGAAAATATACGAGAAGTATAACTATTTGTATGAAATTTTAAAATGTACTAATGGCTGTTTTCCAACCTATACATGGGATAGGCGGTAATCGCACGAATCCCTAGGAGAGCAGTGGCTGTTTGACTGCTTTCTTCCTAAGTTGGGGTGCGAATTAACATTCGTATCACGAAATACGTTTTGGGTGATGTACTATTATTACTGAAGGGGTCGGTTCATAACCACAATGGCTCACGGATGGGTGTAGTACGGGTTTACATATAATGGCTAAAAATTATATTAGTGTAAACTGGAGACTTATAGAAAAAAATGATTTTGAGTTTGTTTTTTCCTATAAGTGGGAATGAATGAAAAAGAGAATTATTAATTCTCTGTTTTCAAAACAAATTTTATATAAATAAAATATAAAATTTGGTTCCAGCTGATATCAAGGGAATTGAATAAAAATTTGAAAATATTTATTTAAAAAATATTTTAAAGTATTTTTATAAACAAGAGGGAATATTAAAATATTCTCTCTTATATTTGTTTTACAAATAAAATAATTGTAATAAAAAAAAACAATTAAAAGAAAAATTCAAAATAACATTATTCTGGTTGATCCTGCCAGTAGTTATATGCTTGTCTAGATTAAGCCATGCATGTCTAAGTACACACGAATTAAAAGTGAAACCGCAAAAGGCTCATTATATCAGTTATGGTTCATTAGATCATTAACAGTTACTTGGATAACTGTGGTAATTCTAGAGCTAATACATGCAATATAAACACGGACCTTTGGAACGTGTGCTTTTATTAGTCTAAAACCAAGCGATTTTTTCGAAAATCGTTAATATGGTTGAACTCTAGATAATTTGCCGATCGTATGGTCCAGAACCGACGACAGATCTTTCAAATGTCTGCCCTATCAACTATTGATGGTAGTATCTAGGACTACCATGGTTGCAACGGGTAACGGGGAATCAGGGTTCGATTCCGGAGAGGGAGCCTGAGAAACGGCTACCACATCTAAGGAAGGCAGCAGGCGCGTAAATTACCCACTCCCAGTTCGGGGAGGTAGTGACGAAAAATAACAATACAGGACTCATATCCGAGGCCCTGTAATTGGAATGAGTACACTTTAAATCCTTTAACAAGGACCTATTGAAGGGCAAGTCTGGTGCCAGCAGCCGCGGTAATTCCAGCTTCAATAGCGTATATTAAAGTTGTTGCGGTTAAAACGTTCGTAGTTGAATTTGTGCTTCATACGGGTAGTACAAACCA
Organism: Platycheirus rosarum; assembly: GCA_963971375.1. Taxonomy (NCBI): domain Eukaryota; kingdom Metazoa; phylum Arthropoda; class Insecta; order Diptera; family Syrphidae; genus Platycheirus; species Platycheirus rosarum. The sequence goes on from CAXARV010000099.1 coordinate 27,048, forward strand.
TAATTTTGGACTGTACATTACCTTATGTATGCAAGCGTATTACCGGTGGAGTTCTAATATTTAATGGTGCTTTGCATTATTATTTATACCTCCTATTTAAACCTGCTTCAGTGCTCTTCATCGAGTGTTGTTGTGGGCCGGTACAATTACTTTGAACAAATTAGAGTGCTTAAAGCAGGCTCCAAATGCCTGAATATTTTGTGCATGGAATAATGAAATAAGACCTCTGATCTACTTTCATTGGTTTTTAGATCAAGAGGTAATGATTAATAGAAGCAGTTTGGGGGCATTAGTATTACGACGCGAGAGGTGAAATTCTTGGACCGTCGTAAGACTAACTTAAGCGAAAGCATTTGCCAAAGATGTTTTCATTAATCAAGAACGAAAGTTAGAGGTTCGAAGGCGATCAGATACCGCCCTAGTTCTAACCATAAACGATGCCAGCTAGCAATTGGGTGTAGCTACTACTATGGCTCTCTCAGTGGCTTCCCGGGAAACCAAAGCTTTTGGGCTCCGGGGGAAGTATGGTTGCAAAGCTGAAACTTAAAGGAATTGACGGAAGGGCACCACCAGGAGTGGAGCCTGCGGCTTAATTTGACTCAACACGGGAAAACTTACCAGGTCCGAACATAAGCGTGTAAGACAGATTGATAGCTCTTTCTCGAATCTATGGGTGGTGGTGCATGGCCGTTCTTAGTTCGTGGAGTGATTTGTCTGGTTAATTCCGATAACGAACGAGACTCAAATATATTAAATAGATGCTTTCAGGATTATGGTGTTGAAGCTTTCATAGCCTTTATTCATGAATATAGTAAAATATAATTGTGTTTGAATGTGTTTATGTTAGTGGAGCCGTACCTGTTTGTTTGTCCCATTATAAGGACACTAGCTTCTTAAATGGACAAATTGCGTCTAGCAATAATGAGATTGAGCAATAACAGGTCTGGAATGCCCTTAGATGTCCTGGGCTGCACGCGCGCTACAATGAAAGTATCAACGTGTATTTCCTAGACCGAGAGGTCCGGGTAAACCGCTGAACCACTTTCATGCTTGGGATTGTGAACTGAAACTGTTCACATGAACTTGGAATTCCCAGTAAGTGTGAGTCATTAACTCGTATTGATTAAGTCCCTGCCCTTTGTACACACCGCCCGTCGCTACTACCGATTGAATTATTTAGTGAGGTCTCCGGACGTGATCACTGTGACGCTCACGTGTTACGGTTGTTTCGCAGAAGTTGACCGAACTTGATTATTTAGAGGAAGTAAAAGTCGTAACAAGGTTTCCGTAGGTGAACCTGCGGAAGGATCATTAACGTGTTCCTTCAATAAGAAAACATTAAATATATATATAAAAATATACACAATATAACGTTATACAAGTTGTACTTAGTCACTAAGTAACCGACTCAGATTTTATCTGAATTTGGACATTCGCAACTATAAAAACGTTATTTTTTTTCAAACTTTTTCTTTTAATAAAGTAAATGTTAGAAAAAAAATTGAAGAAATAAATAAATATAATATTTTTTATTTCTTTGAAAAAATTGATTTATGAAAAAAACAAAAAAAAACCTACTCTAAGCGGTGGATCACTTGGCTCATGGGTCGATGAAGAACGCAGCAAACTGTGCGTCATCGTGTGAACTGCAGGACACATGAACATCGACATTTTGAACGCATATCGCAGTCCATGCTGTTATGTACTTGAATTAATTTTTAAGTGCTGCTTGGACTACATATGGTTGAGGGTTGTGAGACTATGCTAAATAAGTTGCTTGTACATGAAAAAGATATTTATTTCTTTTAAAGTGTGCTGAAGCATATGTTATATTATTTGTTTTTTTTTTTTGAAAAAAAAATCATAATATTAATTTACAATATATACCTCAATTCGGATACACAAATTCAATAAATATCTTTTTGTTAGAGGAATTAATCAGTATAAAATAAAATACAAAATAAATTCACTAGCATTGATATTAAAAAAGAAAAAAGACAAAGAATAAGAAAAAAGAAAATAATAAGTAAGAGAAAGAAAAAGAATTGTGAGTATATAAAATATAAATTTGACAAAAAAAGAAATGTTAAACAACCTCAACTCATATGAGATAACTCCCTGAATTTAAGCATATTAATGAGGGAAGGAAAAGAAACTAACAAGGATTTTCTTAGTAGCGGCGAGCGAAAAGAAATCAGTTCAGCACTAAGCCATTTTGTCTTTATGGCAAATATGGGATGCAGTGTATGGAACATCTATAATCTAGTATGAGAAATTAATGATTTAAGTCCTTCTTAAATGAGGCCATTTACCCATAGAGGGTGCCAGGCCCGTATAACGTTAATGATTACTAGAAGGTGTTTCCAAAGAGTCGTGTTGCTTGATAGTGCAGCACTAAGTGGGTGGTAAACTCCATCTAAAACTAAATATAACCATGAGACCGATAGTAAACAAGTACCGTGAGGGAAAGTTGAAAAGAACTCTGAATAGAGAGTTAAATAGTACGTGAAACTGCTTAGAGGTTAAGCCCGATGAACCTGAATATCCATTATGGAAAATTCATCATTAATATTATGGTATTTTAAAAATATTATAAAAATAGTGTGCAATTTTTCCATATAAGGACATTGTAATCTGTTAATGTAATAAATATTTATCAAAAGATCTTTTACTTAAGTTTATTCCAATTAGTTATTTTCGGATTTCTAACATAAAATAAATGTATTAGATTTGATAAATCATTGACAGATATAATTATATGATGCGCTTAAATTTTTTTCGAAAAATTTTACATTGAAATTAAAACTTTCGGGTTTTTTTCTTTATAAATGTATGCGTTATTATGATTAACAATGCGATAGATTCAGGATACCTTCGGGACCCGTCTTGAAACACGGACCAAGGAGTCTAACATATGTGCAAGTCATTGGGTATTTTTGAATGAAACCCAATG